>PVKA01012174.1:0-58603 GCA_004027165.1 Ctenomys sociabilis | reverse complement strand
TGGAACTGGGGATTGAACTCAGGCCCTTGTGCTTGC
The DNA here is from genome assembly GCA_004027165.1 of Ctenomys sociabilis. Lineage (NCBI taxonomy): Eukaryota > Metazoa > Chordata > Mammalia > Rodentia > Ctenomyidae > Ctenomys > Ctenomys sociabilis. The sequence continues at coordinate 58,567 of PVKA01012174.1, read as the reverse complement.
CAGGGAAGTACTTTACTCCACTGAGCAATCTCCCCGGCCCTTTGAGGGGGGGGGGGGGGGGCCAGCGGCGCGGGTTATGAAGAATCAAACAGGATCTCTGCAGGCCCTGCTCTTTATTTCAATGGTACTGGTTATTAAACCTATGGCTCCACACCAAGCTACTATGTATGACCTTTATTATTTTTTAAAAAACCTTTTGATATGAGGTCTCACTATGTCACTAAATTGCCCAGGCTGGGCTCAAATTGGTGATCTCCTACCTCAGCCTCCTGAGTAACTGGGATTATAGGCATGTGCCACCACTCCTAGATGATTTTACCTTCTGTTTCCTTATGCTATATCTCCATAGAGACCGGGAAAAAAAAAAAAAAAAAAAAGGCCTGGAACAAACTGAGATACTGCTTTTAAAAATAAGTTCTGCTGCTATTATTATGGTCCAGATACCTCTCAGAAACCCCCACGTTACCTGTACAGGTGCTAAGCATATGCATTCTCCACAGCAAGCACCGGCTGAGCAACTACAGTGCAGCAGAGTCCAGGGAAAGCCTGCTGGGCTCTTCCCTTTCATTAGCATCTTTGTAAACTGGTAGAACACAGATCCTATACAAGAGTTTGGAGAAATTTAAAGCAGTAGTAACAACCATTTCATTGACTGACTGATTCCTGCTTCACTGGGCAAGAAACCCAGGACTCAGCCATGCTGGTAGGTGCTGAGCTCCACCCCCAGCTGACCACATAAACTTTGGAGATTGATAATTTAGAAGAATTATCTCCTTCCACAAAGTAAGTTGCAAATCCCATACACAAACATGAGTTTCTGCAATACAGTATGTTAATTCAATGCATGTGGCACTTGCAAAAGAAGTGAAAGAGACCCTTTTAATAAGATAGGTGGGGGCCAGGGAGATAGCTGGGTAGTCTAAGCACCTGCCTGGAAAGCATGAGGATCCAGGTTCGATTCCCAGTACCACAGGCTGTGCTGGCCCCACACCTAGCAGGCTACCAAAACTGGGTGTGGTGGTACACTCCTGTAATATCAGCATGGGGGAGGCTGAAAACAGGAGGATCGCTATGAATTCAAGCTGCTTATCAAGACCCTGTACCAAATAAATACTTTAAAAAAATTAAGTAAGACACTTGGCCTGGATTCCAGGCTTTAGAGTTGAAATGAGTATGTCAAGGACTGAAATACAGACTTGAGCAGTTGAGGAGATGAACACTGAAAGTCTTAGGCAATCTAAAGACCCTGGAGTTCACTCACTGTCCCAGCTCTCAGCGATGCTGAGCAGAAACACCAGAACGGAAACGGGAGGTATAAAGGGCTGGCCAGACACAGCAAATTAAAGTGCTTGCTTAGGGAGATGCACAGGCAGGGACCGGGAGCTCAATCCCCACCTCCTGGGCGTGCTGAGACAGGGAATGAGGCTGGGCGTGGTGGCAGCACTTGAGAGGCTGAAAACAGGAGGATCACTGAGTCCCATCTGAGTGGTGAGACCCTGTAGACCCTGCACTAAATACATTAACAAAAAACAAAAAGAAATGGGAGGTGTGATTGGCAAATATGGTAAAGGTTTAAATGTTCTTCAAAATACTTTACAGGAAAAAAAACCACTGCTTTTACTTCCCTTCAACATACTGCCCATTGCTTTAAACATACACAGGCCCCCGCTCTACTTCCTAGAGTGGATCTAACGGCTTCTTTCCTGTCTTAGTTGCACTGCCCTGACTCCCTGATGTCCTGGGTCCACTGGAAATAGCTACCTTTCGAGGGTGTGTTCACTTCAGGCAAGAGCCAGAAATCACAGTGATTGTGATATTGTTCCTGGGGGACAATAAGGCAGACGAGGACACACAGTCATGGTCTCACCAGCCACTTGTCCACTGAATGACACAGCTTTCGCTGTATTTTTTTATCCCCCCCTTATAAAGACACAAAAGCAGATTTCTTGAACTGATATAGGCAGTGACAAGAATGACAGAATTAAGGGTTCAAAGCAACGGCAAGTATTTTGAGGGCAATTACTATTTTTTACTACAATACTTTTCTTAAAATGTAAGCATTCAGCATATATTTCTTTGCTTTTGTTTTTGGGTTTTTTGTTTTATTTTTGTTTTTGATAGGGTTTCACTTTGTACTATGAGTTGGCTTTGAGCTCATTATGTAGCCCAGGCTGTCCTTGAACTCACAGTAGTCCTCCTGCTTCAGCCTCTAGAGTGTTGGGATTACAGGTGTGCACACCACATGTTCAAAGGCAGAACTGACCTGCAGTCTCTCGACATGAGCCTTTTTTTTAGTCTTTTTGAGACAGGGTCTCACTATACAGTTCAGACTGGCCTTGAACTCACTTCCTAGCCTATGTTGGCCTTGAACTCAAATCCTCCTGCCTCAGCCTCTGAGTGCTGGGATTATAGGCCTTCCTTACCATGTTTGGTTGAGATATGAGCCTTGCCCACTGATGCTCAGAATAAGGAGAGCCTTCTGTGAGAACTACTAGCACTCAGATCCCACGGTGATTACGGTAGCAGTTCACAGCCCTGGGGTCTCGAACTTGAATGGGCCACAGCCTGGGATTCTAGGGGCAGGCCAGAGCGACTTCGTCGGCATAAGCAGCACAGGGCTCTCAGGAACGTCCCTGGGGGTTTCCACAGCCCACAAAGGTTGGCCAGGTACCCAACAGATGTGCCCTGCAGGAACACGGGAGCCCCAGCCAGTGTCTGTCACAGAGGGCCAGGTGTGCCAGGGCCCCTGCCTCCAGCCTTCCACACTAGGAACACTGCTAAGGCTGAGTCCTCCTCACCAGCATCTGGCTCACAGCCTAGCCAGGGGGACAAGGGTCTCCTGCTGCCAGCCTGGCTCCAGGGAGGCTGAGTGTTGAGTTTGGCCCTCTGTGGACAGGCACAAGCTCTATGTCAAATATTATTTTTTTCTAGGAAAGTCTTTTGGAGACCTGGGCACCTGCAAAAGAATGGCAGACCTTCCCTTAACACCCAGCAATTTATATAATAGAATGATTTCATCTCAGTACTAGGGAATAACCTGCAGGCTTCACACTGAGCTGCATTCTCAGACCTTTTCACTTTCCTATTGAGATTGGGTCTCACTAAATCATTAAGTAGTGCAGAAGGCGGGGGTCAAACTTGAGAACCCCCACCTCAGCCTCCAAGAGTGGTGGGATTCCAGTTGTGTGCGGCTAAGGAGTGAACACCTTCCCTCACACAATCGCCCAGCGTCAGCGTGTGTGCAGAGGAGCTAAGGCTTGCCTGCGTGTGAGAACCATCCTGTCTTCATGCACTCCAGTAGCTGAGCTGCCAGCTGCCCACTGGTCCCGTGTGGATCCTCGGGGGCAAAGGAAGAGCAGGGAGCCTGCCTTGTATGCATTCATCACTGCTCAGCACAGTGAGGAGCATGGTGAGGGACAGCAACTGATCCTGTCAGGAGAAGGCACTCGTGCTGGGTGCCATAGATCTCGGCGTCCCAGAGCTGTGGGAGTGGAGCTCGCACTGCACGCTTCACAGCAGTGGCAGCAGGCCCCCGGGAACACATGACAGTCACAGCAACAAGGTCCCTGCTACAGCACAGCCACAGACCTTCAGAGACACTGCGAACCTCTGGCGGTCACGGAGGAAACCACAGACCGGAGAACAGGCAGAAGCACTCACGCAAAACAAAACCGAGACCAAGTGAACTACACCAGACGCACCAGGGCACACGCTATATTGCCGTCCTCGTGGAAGAAGCTGAAAGAGTAAATGAGATCCCAGAGGTACAACAGATACTGTGAAAGGGGAAGAGCTGCTCACAAGGAAAGAGAAACTGGGATGGGGGATGGGAAAAAGAAAAAAAAAAAAAAAAACTATAGATAGATGGATGGCTAAGATAGTGTTTTACTACTAATTTCTCTTACTTCATTGAAAAGAAAGGTTTGTGCTAATGTGGTTTGGACAATTAAATGCTGAAATCTTGTATTCTTAGTAACTGAGAATAACAATACACGTGCCCTAACCACTGTTACTCTCCTCTTGTCTTGTTTTTAATTTTTTTTCTCTTTAAAATAAAACTGAGGTTCCCTGTTGCCATCTGACTCCAGAGTCTAAGGTGATTCAGGGGCTGACCTCACGACTCTAGCCGTCAGGCTCACCCCTCCACTGGGGCCCCAGGGTACTGCCGGGCACAGCATCTCCCTTCTGGTAAGGTGTAAGGTCTGACTGGGGGGTGAGAAATTGATACCAGGAGAGTTGATGGGAAGACATTGAGGGTTGGTACATGACAGCAAGCAGGTGCAGTGTCTGTGGGACCTGGGAAGGAGGGAGGCCCAACTTCGAGGCTGGGCATCTGGGTGTGGAGGAAATAAACAAGTTATTTTCTTCTGTGCTCACGTGCCACACCTTGAAGCCAGCAGGGAGAGTCCCGAGAATTTGATGACTAATCAGATGATGGCCTAGGAAACACAGCCCTGCAGATCATCAGAGCCTAGGAATCTAGAAATAAGCTGTCAACGAAGGGCCCAGTGCCTGCAGAAATTATTTCCAGAACATGTTTCATAATCAGGAACCAGACTGAACGAGCCAGGAGGCAAGGAAAGGTCACAGTGCAGCCCTCTGCAGCCTGGCGGCCTGGCCTCCCACTCAGACTCCCAAGCTCTCCCACCTGCCCTGCGTCCCACAGATACTGCACCTGCCTGCTGTCACGTCCCAACCCTCAATGTCTTCCCATCAGCTCTCTTGGTAGCAATTTCTCACCCCCAAGTCAGACCTTATACCTTACCAGAAGCATGGCCCTGTTATTGGCACTGGCCTTGAACATGTCTTAAGAAACCAGCAAAACTAACAAGGAACCAGGCATGTGGCCACGCCTGTATTTCCAACACTGGGAAGCTGAGGCAGGAGGATGGCTGTGAGTCAAGACCGGCCTGGGCTGGTGAGCCTGGGCATAGCGAGACTTCGTCTCACAACAGAACAGCAGCAACAACAGCAAACCCTAAAGAGCTTACTTCCCAGGCATGTCGATGACACTGGCATCCAACTCACCACTTATCCAATGTGACTGAACTGATGACTTTTGAAAATAACATTCCTAAGGTCCAGCCAAATGGCTCATCAGATTAAAGTGTCTGTAAGCAGGTGCGGGGACAGGGGTTCAATCCCTAGGCCTGCCAGGGCAAGCTGAGAGGGCAATTGAGACTGGGTGTGGTAGCCAGAGCCTGTTATCTCAGTAACTGGGAAGCTGTAAACAGGAGAATCACTACCAGTCTGATCTGGTACTGAGACCCTAAACACCCTGCAAACCTTTCCCTAAAATACAGAAAAAAATAAAATAAAATAACATTCTTGGGATAGAAAATAAAAAGACCTTTTAAGTGAACTTTCTGAAGAAAGCTTTAAAGTTTCATTGCTGGGGATGGACCCAGAGCCTCATATATCTTACGCAAGCCCCTGCCACTGGCTATATCTCCAGCCTTTTTAGAACTCTTTGATGAAAGTTTAGGAATCTCAATTGAATGTCCTAAACCTGGATCCACCAGCTAAAGTTACCAACCCAACAGGGCCCAGCACAGCAACGACTCCTGTGCTACCAAGGCACCTCCGGCGCTTGTAATTTCTTACTAGCTGTGTTTACGGTGCAGGGTGGGCAATAAAGCTGATGAAACCTGAGAAAACTCGGGGCAGGGCCACACCTGAGGCCTGGCCAGGAGCTCAGGACTGCCAAGTGGCCTGGCGTGACTGTCACCCAGGAAAGCCCACCTTGCGCAGGTACCAACCTGGGCAAAACAGCAGATTCACTCTGACCATGAGTTCAATCAGTACACAAAGCTCAAGCCCTATGCTTCCATCCTTGTCATCAAGTTCACCCTTATCCTGGGGAATGATTCCATTCTGTCAGCAGATCTGGAGCTGGGCATGGTGGTGCACACCTGTAGGTCCAGAAATCAATAAGCTGAAGCAGGCGGATCACAAGTTCAAGCCCAGCCTGAGCAACTTAGCAAGACCTTGTCTCAAAAATAGTAAAAACTGACAAGAGTTGGGGCTGGCAAGATAGCTTGGCTGCCTAAGCTCCCGCTTAGGCAAGTGCAGGGACCAGGGTTCGAGCCCCAACACTATGGTGGCTGGCCCTGCCCCCAGGTGGGCTGAGCCAGCCACAGAGACTGGGTGAGGTGGTGCACACCTGTAATCCCAGCACTGGGGAGGCTGAAAAAGGAGGATCACAAGTCTGATGATTCCCAAGAGGGAAAAGAAGGCAGAAAGCAAGACTGCACCTCCTGCAGACACTCTGTCAACATGCCCTACCTTGCCCCCTTCCAAAGAACTACACCGGAAGCCATGGCTCCTCTCAGTTGGGCCACACACAGTCCTCAGCACCAACAACGATTAGCATCGGGCAGGAAGACGCAGCCACTGGCTGGCTGGCGGGTCCCCCACAGCCAACAAAAGGAGGGGAGCACAGATGCATCGAACTCCAGAGAACATTTAGTATTCGCCTTGAATATACGATGACTATACCTGAGAGATTCCAGGCACCACAGGCCCCACTCCACCAGAGCCTCCCCCAAGAGGTTAGCAGAGAAGCAGAATGTTGCGTCCGAGTCCTCAATCAGAGGCTGGAACCTGACAAGGATGAAAGCAATCACCTAAAAGAAAAGCCTGGATTTCACACTTGAGTTTGTGCTTAGAAACAGAGGCAAAGACTCATACCTGAGTTTCAAAGTAAAAACTAATCCATGTGTTACTATTAGACCACTTCTTATTACTATAATAAAATACTTGAAGGTAGGGGACATTATGGAAGACAAAAGGTTCATTTGGCTCACAGTTGCTGGACAGGGCACCGTTGGCCTCCAGGGAGGTCAGAGGGCAGATTGCAGGTCACATGACCCAGGAGTCAGCCTAGCAATGCCTGGTGGACACAGACCTCCAAGAGGGGTTTCAGGCCAGACTCTAAGCCAAACTCCTCCGGGAGGCAATGATACCCTCGTTTCATTGCTCCTGTGCTGAGGGACAGTGTGTTCTCCAGATGAAGGCTGGTACCAAGATTTGGAGCTTCTGAAATAACTACTGAGAGAATTTACAGAGAATAAGCTGACTGATGTTTATACTCATGATGTCAACACCACAAACAAGTAAGACACATGAGTCTCGGGCCTGGACTACACAGTGGGCTCAAAGACTGCATGAACTATGTAGGAGAGACCCTGTCTCAAAACAAACAGAAACAAATTCAAAATAGAAGCAAGGCTGCAGTTGGCAGAAACTAAAAGCCTCAGACCAAGGGAACTCCCATTCCTCCAGCCCCAGCCTCTGCTCCTGCACCCAAACAAGAGGGCTAAAAGCCACCCCCACAGGAGCTGGCTTCCAGCTCAGCCCTACCCTGCCGCACCTGTCCTAAAGTGCCAAGAAGTCATTTATTCGAGCCAGGCATGGTGGTGCAGGCCTGTAATCCCAGCACTTGGGAGGCTGAGACAGGAGGACTGTTGTGAGTTTGAGACCAGCCTGAGCTACAAAGTGAGCTTAAGGCCAGCCTGAACTGCATAGTGAGATAGTGAGACCTGGTCTCAAAAAGACAAAAAAAAAAAAAAAAGAAATCATTTATTCATAGTGTAAAGGGCCTAGAGCTCCTCAGCCACCTGAAATGGTGTCCAAATGACCTGCACATTGTTTATAAAATCCTTCTGCCTTCTAAAGAAAAGAAAGCCTTCCTCTCTTCACTCTCTTTCAGTATCCAATGCTCACGACTGCCAGACTGGCTTTGCTTCAACTACTGATGCACAGCTGACATACAGTAAGCTGTGATGTACATCACTTGATGACACATTGATACCCAGAAATCCATCACAGCACAGTGACAGCTCCACCATGTCCCAAAGTTTTCTGGTGCCTTTGTTAATTCCTCCAAAACATTCTCTTCCTTCCAAGTCAAAGAACGATCAGCTTCCTCACTGTAGAGCAGCTTGCATTTACAACTGCATCTATCAAGGCTAAACTTTCAGAGATTGCTGCTACAGTATGTTAAAATTGTACGCATAAACAAAATTACAATAAATGTTGCTTGGCAGCTTTCATTTAGCAGAATTATTTTGGGATTCATCCCTGTTGTTTCAACTGTTAGTCTATCAACCGTTACTTTTTACTGTTGATCTTTATTCCACTGCATGGCTATACTGTGATTTGTTTCTATTGCTTAGGGGTTTTTTTTGTTGTTCTTCTTCTTCTTGTTTGTTGCTTTGGGGCTCACTTTTCTGTTTATGAGACAAGGTCTCTCTTATGTAGTTCGGGCTGACCGTGAACTCACTATACAGTCCAGGCCGCCCTCAAAATCGTGGTGCTCCCCCCACCTCAGCTTCTTGCATTCTGCGATTACAGGGTGCACCTCCATACCTGGCTCTTCCGCACCTCTTCACAGATGGTGCTTAGCTATTACAAACAAAGCTGCTACAACTATTCATGCTCAAGGCCTTTTGCAGACAAATGCTTCTATTTCTCTTGGGTGGCACTTAGGAACAGAAGTGACTGAACCCCACCACAGACCCATGTTTGCCTTTTTTTTTTGTAGAACCAGGGGTTAAACTCAGGCCCTTGCGCTTGCTAAACAAGCACTTATTCTACTGAGCCATCTCCCTGGCCCCACATGTTTGTCTTTTTAAGAAACTGCCACACAGTTTGAGAAAGGGTTGTAGCACACATCCAACCCACCAGCAGGATAGGAGCGCTCCCATGACGCCACAGCCTCTGAGATGCCTGTCTCAGTTTTAGCCATTTGAATGGGTACAGTGGCATCGACCGTGGTTTTTCACTTGCAGTCCTAATGCCTCATAACGTGAGCAGCACTCCACACACCCGTCACATTTGCTGAGCGTCTGTTCCCATCTCCTGGGCTCTCGTGTTGGACTGTCTGAACTTTTGTCGATTAAGAGCTTCTATATACTCAACACATGAGTTATTTAGTTGACACACGAATTTTCAAGTTCTTCCCCTCGTCTGCAGTCTGTCTGCTCCTTCCCTCCACGGCACCCACTAAGAAGAAGTGTCCATCTGGATGAGGTGGAGACCCTTCACCATGGGCCGTGCCTAGTGCATTACACTGCAGAAACCATGCCCTGGCCCAGGGCTCTGAGGACCTTCTCCTACAAGTCCTACAAGTCCTCTTACAAGTCGTATAACCTATGTGCATACTGAGGTCAGTGTTCTCTTCTGAGCTAATTTTTACATATAGCCCATGACGTGGATCTAAATTCAGACTCCTGCACGTGTGTACCAACACTTTCTAGCACCACTGGCTCTAAGGGCCTCTGAAGTTCTCCACTGACCTAGCTCTGAACCCTTAAAAAACTGTCATGTGTGCATCGCCTCCCACTCTTGTCTACCTTTCCTGCCACAGTCCAGGGTAAACCCTCACTTTGGTCTAGTCAGCTAGGGAAACAGTCCTGGAGAATGAGGCTGAGTTTTTTTTCCCATGTTCAATGCCTTCCATTAGGATCACAGTGTCTAAATATTTAATTCTTTTACACACAAGGAGAAGTTTTCGCCAACAAAAAACTGACGGCGACTGATATAACCTCACCTCGAGTTTCATTTTGTGATGAAAGCACTCAACCTATTAACTGTAAGTTTTGAACAGCAAAGAAACACTTCTGATGCCAGCGGTCTTCCTTGTCTCCCCACACCTGGGGAGTCCCTGGTTCCCTCAGCCAAGGTCCCCTGGGCTGTCACCAGGCTGATCTCCAAACCTCAGCTCTGCTTCCCCATTGTAGGCATCTGATGACAACACTGCAAATTTCTGGCCACATCTTTGTTTTCTGAAATATTGCTTAAGAAGCTATGCCCTGGAAAAACGTACGTGTACAATGCATTTAATACAGGATACATTGGACACATTGAGGCAAAGCCCACGAGTTGGAAAAGGAGACAGGCGAGAGCTGAAATCTTCACTCTGCCCCCGAGATATGGTCACCTAGGTGAGCTCTGCGGCCTCGTCTTGGAAATAGGAGTGGTAATCCCTGCCTCATGCATCTGTCTTGGAGATAAATGACACCAGCACTCAGTGACAGGGCATTTACTCCCAGATCCTCTGCACCATTGGCAGCACAGGCTTCTCCTTCTCCCATGACAGCTCTCAGCTTTCTCCTGGCTTCCTCGGCTGATGTCACATGCAAGGTCTTTAGCTGCTCGGTTCCCTGAAACCTCCTCGTTCCAATCTTGGTGTGTCTTACTCTCAGCTTCTAGCAGAAGTTGGAGGCCTGTAAGAATCCCTCCATGTCCTCCTGCAAGAATCCCTCCATGTCCTCCTGCTAGATGGAGAGAGGTCCTGTTTCTCATCACTGTAGAGCCTTCCTCAGGTAGACAAATGTCTCCATCAGGCACTGGAGCCAGGGAAGGCACGTAGGGCAGGTACAACCCAGGCCACAAGAAGACAGTGCTACAGGGTGTGACTTACAGACCTGCGTACCTCACGGACTTGTGCATCACAAAAAACAAAGCAATGATACGAAGACAGGAATTCCCCAGGAAGAAGCCAGAGCACCAAGAAGAATGCAATTTCCTTTTGCACAGTGGTTTCCACAGCACAAACTTTGAAATTTCACGTTCTGGAGAGAAACATTCAACATTTGAAAGGGTCTAAGTTGTTAAAAGCAACAGATAGTGCCAAAGACACTTTTTTGACTTAAAAAGGAGACAGAATAATTTTAACAGGTGATAAGAAAACAGGAGGAAAATGGGTGATGATTCAGTGAATGTAAAAATCAAAGCTAAACCACAATTCTGAAACAATAATCGATGTACACAATTAAGTTCAATGTGCTCCTTCCTTTTCCTTATATTCTCTTGAAATGATCACTTCAATGAGCAAAACAGAATCAGCCTAAATAAAACCATGGCTTGTTCCCCTCAAAGTCTAAAAGGCCAATAAAACTCTTCTAAGGATGTCACAGCTCTATCTGTTGTTATTCCCGTGACACAGCTGCCTTCCTTCCTCTCACGGGGCAGCAAAGGAATCTCTAGAATCTCTTGAAAGGTAAATTCACACAGCCCTGCACAAGCTCCTTACTTCAAACACCTCCCCACCATCGCACCCCTCCCCATGGCGCACCACATCAGGGGGACACAGCACAATCTCAAGGCAGTCCAGCCGCTGTGCTGAAGGTCACGCACAGCAGATGCTCGTGGGGTGTCGCAGCCCCAGTTGGAGGTGCAGAGGGAAGGCGGTCCCTACGCCTAAGCGTGAGTGCGAGTATCAGCTCTGTCACGGACCAGCTGAACAACTGTAGCAAGTGTCACGTCCGCATCGCCATCACTGTCACTAGGTCTGACATTTTTAGTGTTTCAGCCCTTTAAAACTACGAAAAGAAAAAAAAACCTCACATGAAGAAATTCCAAGTCAGGCACAAGATGAAAGTTCCTTCCTCAAGCCCTTCAGAGATGGCTATGAGCTGCTGGCAGAAAGCAGAAAGGCTGTCACCTTTCCTCTCGGCCATACTCCTGTGAAATACAGAACTGTGGGCTCTCTGGTAGCTTCTGCCCAATAACCATGAGTGCTACCAGCAACAGGAGTTTAATTTAGGATCCAAAACAACAACAACAAAAACCCTTGCATTTTAGCAGCATTAACTTAGCCTACAGATGCATGGTTCTGCCAAAGGCTATAGATGACTCTTCCAAGTTCCACTTTCGATGTGTACAATCAGTCCCTCTATAAATATAAAGGTACATAATGTGCTCAGAGTCATATAATGACAGGTATTCCAAAGCCCTTTGCCTGGGAGATAAGAACATATATAAATATATTGTTATAATGTCAAATTTGCCAACAATTTCATATCCCCAAAATATTAATGGGTGAAACTGTTCTTGTTTTAAAAGAGAAAAATAATAAGGTACTGAGAAAATGCATTAAAATTAGTGCTGAGAAAAACTAATAATTATAGCAAAACATTTTAAAATACTAAGGGTCAGAAAAAGGTTTGTAAAGAACCATGTTTTTAAATAAATGAGCAGTAGCTGGGTCCAATGGTGCTGTACCTAAGGACCCACGTACCACTAAGGCTGAGTCAGGAGGACTGCTTAAAGCCAGGGGGTCAAGGTCAGGCTGGACAACAGTGAGCCCCTAGCTCACCAATAACAAAGCGATGAAACAAATAGGAGACTGGGTTTTTTTTCTTTTTTTTGAGACTGGGTTTTTAAAGCTTATATCCTGTAAGTAAAAAACATTATATATAATATTATATAATATTATATATATTTAAAAAGTATTCTGAAGATCTCTGAAAGGCACTGAGTATAGAATAAAAACCCCATGTAACTACATGAAAAATATTCTCACATAATAATAAAAACTCAGATTTAATTATGCGCCACAGTTCCTCACTGCGGTGCAGATTGCAGTTTAGTGCCCATACAGTGGCTTTGTGGGGCCAAGAAGAGACTGGCTTCAGCTCGCTGGATATGCATGCCTAGGTTTGTGCCTGTGCCGCTCCTTGTCTGTGAGGATGGCACACCTTGTACACCCTCGGGGCCAGTAACACTGAAAGACCTAGCCTGCCTGACCCATCTGAACCCTGGCCAACTCCCAGGCATGAAATACGTGCATCTTGTACACCACAGAGATTGCATGTTTTATGTTACACAGCAATAACTCATCCTGAGTCTTTATGCAACAATGAAAAAATGCAGGGCCAGGGAGATAGCTCAGCAGTCTAACTGCTTGCCTGGCAAGCGCAGGCTCTGATCCCGGTACCTCAAGCCCTGACATCCCCAGAACCCCTGGTGCACCAAGCCAGCCACCAAAACCTTTATCTACAAGCTGTGAGCCGAAATAAACCCTCCTTTAACTTGTGGGTATCAGGTATTTTGTTCCATCAATAAGTAGCCAAGACAGCATCATAATGAATTCAGTACTAATCCTGTTTCTGTTTGGTTTCACACAAAGGGCTGATTAAGAACTTTTTTTTTTTTTTTTTTTTTTTGCAGAACCAGGGATTGGACTCAGACCCTTGCGCTTGCCAGACAAGCACTTATTCTACTGAGCTCTCTCCCCAGACCCTAAGAAATTTAAAGACCTAATGCTGCTAATTCTCAAACTCTTCAATAGATTTGATTTTGGGGGGCAGAATCGGGGATTGAACTCAGTCCCTTGCTCTTGCCAGGGAAGTGCTTATTCCATTGAGCCATCTCCCCAGCCCCCAAGAAGAATCTTAAGCAATCTTGAAAATACCATGTTTCATCCTCTTTACGCAAAAAACATTACGTACTGATCCACAGAATGGCTTACATGTGACCCCTATACGTGCTAGAACTTCACTGCTCTGCTCTCCGGAATGAATAGGTAAGTGAAGAAGTGAGTGAGGGGCTGAGTGACCAGGAACGTCAGCGCCTGCCTGCCAGGGTATCTGGAGGTGCGCGGGCTGGGGTCCTCACTAGAGGGAACACACTTAGGAGGAATCTCGCCTCACACCTCACTTAGCTGAGACTCTGGAGCTACTGGGAGGGGACAAGGGTATTTTGCATGTGAGAAGAACATGAACTTAAGAGGCTGATACGCTACGCCCCACCTCCAGATAAGGAATAGCTGTGGCACCCTGCTTGGAACCTCTCAGCCTCCAGAACTAGGCCCAAATGCAAATGTATTCATTATTAAGTTGCCTGGGATTGCAGTTTGGGTCACAAATATCCCCCAACTGAAGGGTTGGCTGCACTGTTGGGAGGTGCAAACACCTTAGGAGACACAGCCTAAGGGTGCAAGTCAAGTCCCTGGGAGGTGAACCTTGAGGGGCTGGTGGTCCCCAGGTGCTCTCCTCTCTCCATGCCTTTCACTGCCATCAGACGAGGGCCACCCTACCACACTCCCATCAGGATGCATCAGGCCACCAAAGCCCAAAGCCACAAAGCCAGAATTTGTAACCACAAGCCACTAAGTCTTTCTTCCTTGAATGCTGATTTTCTCACATATTTGGCCACAGTCACAGAAAGCAGACTTAACACACCTAGCTGAAGAATTCTGTTATAGCAGCAGAAAAACAGACGAAGAAAAGCCACTTGCCCCCTTTGTCTGGTTCTCTCCTCCTTGACTGGAAAAGAGGGGCATAATCTGTCAAACACCAGGCTGAGGGGCAGGGGCAGGGACAGGGACGGGCACTGATATCGTCTTGCCACTCTATGGTCCTGCCATGTGACAAACACTTCTTACCACTAAGTTAGGCCCATGTTACTGGTGGCAAAGTTATCTTCCAAAAGTATCAGATTAGAAATAAAATGCAAATCATATAGTCCTCTATGGTCCAAATTAAAATATCTACACTATCTCTTGAAAAAATTCCCCACATTCAGGGAGCCCAGAACTAAATATTAATAGGCAGGAAAAAGTACGTGAAACAATTTGAAAGAACATTCCTCTTTGTATTTAAGGAAGTTATGAAAACTAGAACTAGGTCTCCAAAAGATATTAGAAGAGGTTAACTTTACCATTTGTCCCATTATAACCTTTCTAGAGGCTGGATTACCTACAGCTTCCTAATTCCACAGCTTTATGAGTTGTGCCAACCCAGTGAAATCTTCCATTTGCCCAGAGTACTAAACAGGAAGGCAGAGCAGAAAGAGAAGGAGAATGTTAAGGGTGGAAGGGCTGTGCCTCCAGACCCACACATCCCTACGCCCCACGGACAGCCTCTGGAGATGGGGACTTAGGAGACAAACAGGTTTAGATGAGGCTACAGTGACAGAGCCTTCGCAACAGAACCAGTGTCTCTATAGGGAGCTGCAAGGTCATAGTGTTCCCACGGCGCCACCCATGGACCCAGCAACAAAAGGCCCCCACCAAGAACCTGACCATGCTGGTGCCCTGGTCCCCATGCATGTCAACCTGCAGAACTGTAAGAATCAAGAGCTACTGGAAGCGGATTAAAGCACCTGCAAGCAGGAGCAGAGGCCAGCGGTACGATCCCCTGGCCTGCAGTGCCGGCCCCAACCCTAGGGCGCGCTGCAACAGCAATTGAGACTGGGCCTGGTGGCACAAGCCTATAACCTCAGCTCTTGGGAGGCTGTAAACATGCAGATCACTAGGAGTCTGATCTCATAGTGAGACCCTTAACACCCTGTAGACCTTTCCCTTAGAAAAATAAAAATAAGAAAGAGCTCATGGCTCTAGCCCCCTAGCCATGGAACCTGTGGCAGCAGCCCAAACTAGGGCAACAAGAATCCAGGGCTGGGGCACCAGGCACAGACCTACAGGGAGGAGGCAACATGACTGAGATGGCCTCGCAGAGGGACACTGGCCACACAGCCTCTGCCACTGCCTCCTGGCCTACCTCTGTCCCTTGACATCACCTTCTCACATGAGAACAGCTCACCCCTCTTCTGGAAAGGCTTTCTCTAGAACTTGGCTAACAGTGAAAGGGTCACTCCCATATTCTAGCCAGCATGAGAAAACTCATTCACTTACTGGAGGACTTCCGAGGGTGGGTTGAATACAAGACAGACACAGTCCTGGCTTCGGGTCTCTGTGCACAGCACAGTGCCTGAGGCTGGGCCATGTCCCCTTCCAAGGGGCCCAGCTCACACCACTTGTGTCCACTTCCAGGAACAACCGAGAAGACTACACGGGGGCTTAACGAAGATCCGGGACTGTCCTGGCCCACATCCACTTGTCACCTGTGGAACACCAACAAGAGCCCTCCCACTGACCGTGCCTGCTGCACCCCTCAGGCCTCAGAAGCAGGAAGACTTCATTCCAACTTAGTCCTAGTGGATCCAAGTAGTTTGATGTGCAATTTATTAAAAATGAACAATCATTTTTGGAGCTGAAGATGCTTCGCTTGGTAAACTTTGGAACACAGGCTGCTCCTTTCCCTAGCAGATTATTTGTGAATCAAGACTGAAAGTATCCTCACTCATTCTTTTTTTTTTTTTTTTTTTTTTTTTTTTTTTTTTTTTTGTGGAACAGGGGATTGAACTCTTTGCTTTCCACTGAGCCATCTCAGCCCTACTCATTCTGATAATAATAATAATAAACAGCTAGATCAAACGTCGCAATGCTGCCAAGGTAATTTTTGTGGAAATCAAAATATGATTCAAAATTTCAGGCCTGAAATTCAGGAGAAACCAACACTGCAGATGCTTCCTGGGCTTTCAATGACACGAGATGGCTCTGAATGTTATAGTTTAAAAATACTCTCTAAGAATACAAGCCAAATGACAGTAGGATTATAAGTTCTCTCTTCCAGTTGTTCAGATATTAAAAGCAGGCACAAGTAAGAATAGCCTTCACAAGAACTAATAAACAGCACATGGTCACCGTGCAGTAGCCCAGGGGATGGCCCAGCACCATGCCCTCGCTGCCTTGTATATCAGGACCCCGAGCAGCAACGCGGGCCCTGAATTTCCCATTCTCTGCACACTCGCTCCCCTTTTTAAGCTCAATAGGACATGATGCCTCAACCACACATGAAGGCCCTCCCTGCAGGAGCAGCACGCTACCTGCTGGGGCCCTGACAATGCCCAGAGCGGGCCTTCCCAGCCACCGTCGTCTGCAACATTCAAGGAGAGATTAGAGACCATAACCAAGCTGACCTCCTTCCCCACAGCATCCTGCGGTCACGGGCCCTGCTCCACCTACGGACAGAGAGAGCCTAAGGTGGCCCAACTTCTCCCTCCTTCTGCTCCGCCCTATGGTCCTGATGTACTGTTTCGAGGACAAAACTGAAGAAGAGAAACCAAGCTGCTCTGTGCTCACATTTCCAAGGGGTGGGAGTACGGTAGTGCCTCGGGTCGCAGACTCAGCCCAGGCCACCAAGCTGCCAAGAGGGACCAGCCATAACTATCACCAGGTGCAGAGCTCGCTACAGTGAAAGTCTGCCAGGCCCTTCTGTTTGTGAACCCAACTGTGAACAGAGGCACCTTAGAGATCTCGTCTATCCACTGATAGAAAAGCAAAATCTGAGTTATCCAGACAGTGGACTTTTACTCAGCCATGGAAAGTCATGGAATGGCAACAGGAGTTACCACGTGGATGACCCCACCGTCGTTACGCTAAGTGGGAGAAGCCAGACACAGCTGTGGCCAAGTGGTTCTACTGACAGAGGATGTCCAGGGAAGGGAAAATCCAAAGAGACACAAAGAGACTGTGACTGCCAGGGGCCAGAGGAGAAAAGGAGAAAGAGGAATAGCTGCCTAGTGGTTGTAGGCTTTCTCTTAGGATGGTAAGAAGTCTGAAATTAGACAGTGATGCTAGTATCAATACTGTACCTACTGAACTGTTACTCAAGGTAAATACGTGTTCTATATACTATAGCACAACAAAAACTGAAAACAAAACCTAGCTGATCCTTTTCTGGGTCATTGTGTGACCTCTCTCTATTCATTCACCATCACCATTTTCTAATATGGAGTTTGCGCCAGCCACACATTCATTTTCTTGGCCTTCAACTCATTCTTAAGCCCTTGAATTTGATTTTTCACTACTAAGAACTTCCTCCATTTTTTCCATACACATAAAAAATATAAAGCAACCAAAGATGGCTATGTAAGTCAGTGCTCTACTACTAGAACAAATATAGCTGAGAAGATCAAGTTAAAAAGAGGAAAGATGTACTCAGGCTTACAGTGTCTGAGCGTTAGTTTATGACTGGTCAACTATGTTTTTGTTTTTTTTTTTTTTTTTTTTTTTTTGGTACTGGGAATCAAATTCAGGACCTCACACTTGGTAAAAAGATGCTGTGCCACTGAGCTAGATCCCCAGCCCCAATTAGGATTTTTTTTTTTTTTTTTTTTTTTTTTTTTTTTTTTTTTTTTTTTGTGGAACCGGGAATTGAACTCAGGCCCTTGTGCTTGCCAGGGAAGCACTTATCCCACTGAGCCATCTCCCCAGCCCTGGTCAACTATGTTGAGCTGTGGAATGGATGTAGATCATTCTGGGTGTGCCGAGAGGAGGAAACCATCATAGCAGCTAGGAAATGAGACCCAGGAAAAAGCAGGGCAACACTCTGTAGTGTCCCCTCCTCCCACGAGGTGCCACCTCTTACAGGCTCCACAGTCTGCAGACCGTGCCTCTGACATGTGGCATGTCGGGGAGGCTTATCCTAATTGCAGTTTTCTCCAACAACGCTGTTAAGCCGGCGTCCTCCTCAGTGGCCTAAGGACATGGGTGATGACCACTCACTTGAACCCCTTTTCCCACTTCTAGGCATGGTGTCTTCATGCTCTTCCTCACCCTCCTGACCTCAGTGGCTCCATTTCAGCCTCTCCTCCTCCTCTGCCCCGCAAGAACGATCTTCCAGGCCTATTGTCAGCCACCCATCCTTTCCCTCATGGTGCTGAAGCTCCCGCTATCCTCTGGCCCCTTATTTCATGTCTCTGCTCTACCGCCATCACATCAAGCTGCCCTCTTCGGTCCCGCAGCACAGCCCTGGATGCCCTTGCACAACACTGGCTCCTGCCCATCATGAAGGACACTGCTGCTTATCAGTTTCTTACTGCAGCTTTGACAGATGGCCACAATTCAGCCCCACAAGGGTTCAGGGCACAGTGCTGGCGGTCAGACCCCAACCTGGCCTGTGGGCTCCCTCTAATGCTTCCTGAGACTGCTGCCTGCCTCTGCCAGCTTGGAGCGCACCTGCTTTCTTTGGCTTGATGTTCTTCCCTCCACCTGCAAAGCCTGCAACCCAGCATCTTCTGGCCTTTTTGTTCTGCCTCTCTCTTAAAAAGACCCTGAGGTAGGGCTGGTGAGATAGCTCAGCAGACTAAATGCCTGCTGAGGCAAGCGCAGGGACAGGGGTGCAATCCATGGCACCATATGCTGAGCCAGGCACCGAGTCCAGGAGTGGTGGCACACACGTGTAAACCCAGTGCTGGGGGGCTGAAAATAGGAGGATCACTACCAGTTTGAGCTGCGCGGTAAGACCCTGTACCAAAATACATAAAAAAAAAAAAAAAAAAAAAAAAAAAAAAAAAAAAAAAAAAAAAAAAAAAAAAAAAAAAAAAAAAGATCCTGTGGCAACCCTGGCCCACCCGGCCAAGCCAGCGCCAGCTCCCATCCCAACACCTCATTTCCTCAAGGGGCTGGGCAGATGGCTCAGTGGAATAAGCGCTTTCCTGGCAAGCTCAAGGGTCTGAGTTCAATCCCCAGTTCTGCAAAAAATAAAAAATAAAAAAAACCAAAAAACAAAAAACACCTCATTTCCTCAGCCACACAGGCAGCAGACACAGGGCAGGTGGCCAGGCTGGTGCGCACGGCTAGTTCCGTACTCTCCACACACTGTCTCCCACTCTTCTAACAGGTGGGGCGGGCTCCTGTTCTTAACATCTAACAGGCCAGCTGACACCTACAGACCAGCAAGTCTCCAAGAAGCTTTCTCTCTGTGCAGGACCACTTGCAAACTCAGCTCTTTCTAGGCTACGTTACTCAAGGCTATGTAGTGGGAGGAGAGGGGGCAATTTCCAAGTCTTCACTCATTTCCTAGAGAGGAAGAATATCAGTTCAGGAAGCACAGGAAAAATGCCCTGTTAGCAGCACACAATAAACAACATTCCCTGGATGTGGTGGTGTGGGGCTTGGTAACGCACTCCTGCACACGCTGCACTCAGGAGGCCGTGGCAGGTGGAGTGCCACAATCTGCAGCCAGCCTAGGCTACACGGTGAGTTCAAGGCCAGTCTGTACTACATAGTGAGCCCCTGTCTCAACTGAGAAGAGACAGAAACAGACTTGCTAAGACAGTGGATAGAAACACCATAATAAAAGGTCATGAACTCCAAGTGCCTTTGCATTCTTAGAGAGTTTGCAAACCATTAACTCGTTTCTAAACTGAACAGCACCGGTTCAATTCATGCCTATGTTGGCAACCTCGCTCCCTTCCCTGTCCCCTGTCCTTCTGGGACACTCCAGCCCTTCTCTGTCCATTTTTTCTGTTCTCCCAGCTTCTCTAAGAGCAACATCCATGCATATGGATGCCATGGGCCACAAGCAGCAACAGGTGTAACCAGCCCCTGGATTTTCTCCCTAGAACTGATGCTTCTTGCCCTGCCTAAAAGTGCAGGCTCTAACACCACGCCAGAGCCCTGGGCTGCACCCCAGGAGCTACTGCACCTTACTCTCAGCACTGACCCTGGGGACCCCAGAGGGCCGCCTCTCACACGCCCCCTAGTGGTGGCCAGCGAGAGAACCCTGCTGGGCAGGCTCTGGCTGGTCCTTGAGGAAGCTGCTGAGGAACCCTGACACAAAATACAGGCCAGAGTCCAAGTAGCAGGGTGAATTTTCCACAATGTTCCAAGCATACGGTTTTCCCCCTTCCAAAACTGTTTTTACTTCATGCACCAGATACCAACCTTTTTCTTTTGCACATCTTTTTTACTAGGGTGTGCTAAACTCACAAATTCAGCAGGACAATGGCGAGTCTGATTAAGAAAAAGGAGAACAGATATTTCACAAAAAATCTGGAAAAACAGAATGGTTGTCCTAAATCAGTCATATGATGGAATATTACACAGCAGCCAAAAATAAATAAGCCACAGCTACATAGAGCAACATGATTGTTTTCCAAATAAAGCTGAGGTTAAGACACTGGTCCTAGAAGACGACACATGCATGGTCTGTTTTTCTAAAACTCAAAAGCCCCTATTCTGAGCTGAGGAAGCCTAAGATCCTGGGAGGCAAAGGACTCTGATTTACTTCCGGGGACAAAACCTGACCCAGAGGTTAATCATCAGCTCTTCAGCTCAAAGCTGAGAGACCTTTTGTCTCCAACACTGAGGTGGGCTGGGCCCCATCATCTCCATTTCCAGTGCCTGCTGGGCAAGTCCCCTCCTGTTAGTGGGCTTCACTGGACAGCTGCTCGCCAGCCAGAGCCCTGGGGGCCCAGCAGAACTCAGGGTCCACCCTGTCGCCTCCCTGCTAGGGCCTTCTACTGAGTGTGTTTCCCCGCTTGATGAAGACAGGTTTGTCAAAGGAAAAAATACACAATAAGGGTAAATAAAATGTTTAAAATTCAAACAAATCCCCCACCCCGTGCAGAAATAACATTTGTGTATTAATCATGATATGCTGTGCACTATATATCACTGTACTTACTTTAAATCACCACTTTTCATAAAAGTAAGCAATAAAATAGTTTTTATATGTCTAAATATTCTCCTACACACAATACTAACAATCAGGAGGCTGAGACAGGAGGATGACTAAGAGTTCTAGGCCAGCTTCAGCTACGCATAGTAAGTTCAGTAAGTTCAAGGTTAGCCTGGACTATGCAGCAAGACCTTATCTGGGGGGGGGGGGGAGAGAAGAGTATAAGACTTCTATTTGTATCAAGCTCCTACATAATTTTTTTAATTATTTATTTATTTATCTGATGGAGGGTCTCATGTCTCAGCCTCCCCAGCAGGGCTGGAACGGGCATGTGGTACCAAGGATTGAACTCATATCCTTGCACTTACCAGTCAGACACTTATATCATGGAGCTGTCTCCCCAGCCTCCTACGTAATTTTTTTATGTAATGTACATTGAAGGCAAGAGAATTACTGATACTTAATTCTGCACTGATCTCTTAAGCTCCAGCCCCTTGTTTCAGACCTGCCTTGCAGGGCTCTCCTTGTCCAAGAACAAAATGCAAACAACACAACAAGCCAGTGGGGTGGAGCACTTGGGCCCTCTCAGACTGACTCCAGGGAAGGGCTCTCCCCGCCCATGAATGGGCCCCTTCTTTGTCAGCGAGAGAAGAAAGAGGCTTTGATGCCCCACTGCATGAGCCATGACTACAGAATTATCCCCAATTATTAATTTTCAAAGCAAGAATAAAGGCCCTTTGAAGATTTGGTTTGGGCAGGGACAGGCTTTCAAAGAGCAGCCTCAGCCCTCAGACTCCCCAGGCCACCAGGGCCTAAAGCCCTCCAGGGCACCTCGGCTTTCCACACACAAGTTCACAACACCTAGGAAGTCAGAAACCGTCCCCAGCACCCCACCCCTGGAAGAAAATATTTTTGCCCCTAATTCTTCAACATGAAATTTTCTTTTAGTTTGCTACAAAACCCTAAAAAAACAGCTTGAAGCAGAACTCTGACTAGCCTTACTTGTACAAGGTCCAAAGTAACAGTATACAACCTAGAGGGGATATTAAGACAACTTAGAAAAAAATTAAAATTCTAAGCCCGGCCCTTGTGATCACATTCCCTGTCATCTCAGCACTCAGAAGGCTGAGACAGAAAGACTGCTACGAGTTTGAGGCCAGCCTGGGCTACACAGTGAGTTCCAGTTCAGTCTGGGATACCTACTGAGACTTCGTCTCAAAAACACAAAAGGAAACAAAATCAAACTCTAAATGCTAATAATGTCAATACATGAAAGTGAGAATTCTTCTCGAAAAAGAGCAGTAAGTCCTTTAAGCTATCAGCTGAGTGTTCACACCAACTACTGCCCATGCAATTCCAGTGTGATATTGCCTCATAAATGCGAAACAAAACGTGGTTTTCCCACCAAGTTCCACCTCCTAGAGGGGACAACTTAGGGAATGCCACACAATACTGAGTCACACTGTGTGTGAGGACAAAGTCTTCCACGTGTCTGTCTTCAATGCTGGACTTCATTCTGGGCCTACGAGCAGAGCCTAACGTGGACTCCTGGGTGCCCTGTCTCCAGCCCCTCTCCACACAGAAGCAAGGACAACACTCAGCTCAGCTAGCCTCTGCGAGCCCACAGAACAAAAGACCATTTCATCCCAAGAACTGGGCCACACGCTGCATGCCTGACAGCGTGCATACATGACAGCGAAGAGCAAGGCCACAGGGGACTCCTGGCCTGGCCACGCTGGGGCAAGAAGCCCGGGACACAGGCAGCACCGCGGCCAGCAACAGCACCGCAGCACTCCAGGAGACCCAGGCAACAAAATCGTAAGTCTGAGACCAGCCTGGGCAGTTCAGTGAGGCGGTGAGGCCCTGTCTCAAAATAAAACATAAAAAAACAATTGGGGATGTAGCTCAGCATGAAGATGCGGAGTTCAAGCCCCAGTATCAAAAAACCTACAGGACACAGTCTTCCCCACAGGAACAATGATGCTGTCAGCTCTGCCCTCAATCCCCAGGGTCCAAGCCAGTCAGAACCTGAGACTTCGGGGGTGGGGGGGGAGACACAGCAGCCACGCCTCCTGGGGCAGCACGGCACAGGAACACAGCAATGACCTGAAGCGCTGGCCAGTCCACTAGCACTCTCAGCCGTTATTTTTACATTTCAAAGAGTTGTTTTGTTTTTTTGGTTTTTTTGCCATGAGAATTTATTTCCATAAATTTGAAATTTTAGAATGATAGCTGAGAGTGATCAGAAATTCAAACAATAAAATAACATTTATGATGAGAATAGCCCCTTTAGTCTGGGTTATAATGAACAAACTGCTAAGGAACTAGGTAAAAGAAAAATTCCAAATGGTTTTTAGTGTAATATCTACATTTAGTTTACTTATAAAAGGAGGTATGGCCAGGCATGGTATTGAACACCTGTCATCACAGCACTCAGGAGGCTGAGGCAGGAGGATTGCGGAGATTGGGGGACCAGCCTGGGCTACATCGTGGGTCCCTGTTTCAAAAAATAAAAAATAAATAAGAGGTATGCAGGAAAAGGTATCTTCTTTCTCATCTGTTAAGAGGATTTTACTCCACTGACTGCTGCAGTTTCTTGCAGAAAGCAAAAGCTCTTATTATCTTCAGACCAAGTTTCAATTCAGAGCTAGGAATGCACCGCAGGAGAGGTCTATGTGCTTCAGCTGACAAATAGCACCCGATCAGCCCTCTTCATGGACTGCAGAGCAGGTGCTCCTGGGGACACAGGTCAGGCAGGAATGCTGCCGAGAACACAGCCCACCAACCAGCTGGGCACAGCGGCCAGGCCTGCAGGCCCAACACTCGGGAAGCTGAGGCAAGAGGACTGCCATGGGTTCGAGGCCAGCTTGGGCCACAGTGAGCTCAGCACCAACCCTGGACTACAGTATGAGACCCCGTGTCAAAATACAAAAATAAAAATAGCCACTGAAGACAATCACATTTTTCCAAACTAATTTTCCAGACATGTACACTAACTTGAGGATGATGTCGGATTCAAATTTTCCAGTCTTACTGTCCACGGTGCCACGCGAGGTCAGACCCAGTTTTACTATCTGGTACACTTGTCAGCTATTTCAAACTTCTCTCCATACCCATGGAAGCGGCCACACACCACCCCTTGTGGCTCTGCTGGGAAGTGCACACTTCCCCCATGGAAAGGAGGCAACGCTTCCCTCTGGAGAAGAAAGGAGTCAAGGGACTACTCAGTGTCCTCTGCATCCTCACACCACAGGCCTCTCAGCCCCTCCTTGAATCCCCAAGTCCTCTGGACTGACCTCATGGATAACCTTGTAGAACACTCTTCTAGAACATTCTAGGACATCCTCAGACCCAGTGAGACTCCCATGACAGCTATGTTGCTCATGCTCCCAAAACAAACTATGAAAGGGAACCCCAAAGAGAAATGCCTTCCTCCTTCACCTCCAGATCCTCACACAGGATTACTGGCACAGCGTCACCACACCCAATACTGCAGCAAAGTACTGTTTCCTCTAATGATTGCCAATTTTATCCTTGTCATCAGCTCCACGACATTTCTCTACTTAGTCTTGTAAATAATCACAGGACTTGGTCCTTGTCATTAAAGTACAAGCTCACAGACGCACGTGGCCTCCTACCCTGTCCCACCCTCCAGCAGCCCAGCATGGAAAGATGTCCCCTACCTTTCGCTGAGGCTTCTCCACAGCTGTGCACCTGCAACAGGGAGAAGCAAACATGAGCCAGAGCTGAGGTGCCATCCTCCCAAGGCCTCCCCGTCGGGAAGAAGCATGCCAGGCCACCACGTGGGAAGCACAGAGTGCATGGCACCAGCAAGCACCACCGTCAGTGTGGGTATGCGGGGCTGTGACTAACTCAGATCACGCGAGAATGGACCCCACTGAGGTCCCAGCACCCAAAAAACACAAAGGCCCTGCCTCAAACAAGCAGTGCATGAATTATCCAAGAGGCAAGGCCACCAAAGGACAGGGACAACAGGAAATGTCAAGCAAGTGCGCATATTAGAAGCATCTCTGAAGGAGAGTTTGGCATAGAGGTGACAAAAAGGAGAGTGGAGGTTGGGCGTCAGGGCGCATGCCTGGAGTCCCAGCACTTGGGAGGCTGAGGCAGGGGCTGCTGTGAGCTCAAGGCCTGCCTGAGCTGCACACTAAGCTCCTAAGTCAAAAAGAAAGACAGAGAAAAAGAATATGAAGGCAATCCAGAAGAGGATATGTTTATCTATGTATTGTGTAATGTTGAGAACTTGTACCTAGGCTTAAAATCAGCAGAAAAACATCTCCAGCAACTATCTGTCTGACTAAGTCTTGACGTCACATTCTCAGAAGATTTAAGGAAGCTTAACACAAGAAATGACACGAATGTGGCAGTACAGGCCTACAATCTCAGCACCTTAGGGGCAAGGGGGCTGTCTTGAGTCAGACGCCAGCCCGGGCTACACAGTAAGCTCAAGGCCAGCTGGAACTACATAACAAGACCCGGTCTCAAAATAAGGAGAAAAAAATATATAAAGAGGAGGAAGAAGAAGGGAAGGAAGAGGAGGAGAAGAAAAGTAAGTGACCACAAGGGAGTTTCTACGTTTTTCCCTCAAACTAAAAATCAAAGATATTGCTTGTTATGTTCAGTATCTTCTACCAAAGATCTGTATGATAAAGTGTTCCAAACATCTGTCCGGATAAAAAGAAACTGTATCTAGTTAAAAGTTCCTCAGTCATTTGCTTTATTACTTTGGGCAACTAGAATTGTGCAGTTCATCAGGGTTCCCCTTTTGCCTTGGCTACCTGTAATCACAGGGAAAATCCATGCTGAATTATAGTTATTAGGCCAGGTATGGTGGCTCGTGCCTGTAATCCCAGCACTCAGGAGGCTGAAGCAGAAGGCCAGCCTGGACCACAAGTGAGTTCAAGGCCAGCCTGAACCACATAGTAAGTCTTTGTCTCCAAACAAACATGGCTACTAGATTAGACTTCTGTCCCTCTACCACAGTCTATGTTTATGTTCCTTTTAGGCTGCTTCAGCTTTTACGGAGTTAGGCAGCTTAGAAAAGCAACCCAACTCCGGAGAACCCAGGGAGGAGTGGCCGCTGAGCAGCTGCAAGTGGGTGAGCTCAGCCCCAGCAGCCTTGGGGATGACTCTATGGTGAAGTGGAGGAAGCACGGGCGCGGGCTCTGTCTGCTGCTTGGCCCACTTAAGAACTGGTACAACAGAATCAGCAAGATAGCTTGGCAGACTAAGCACCTGCTGAGGCAAGGGCAGGGACTGGGTTTGATCCCTGGCACCACACACCGCACCAGCCTCCAGGCACACTGAGCTGGCTGAGACCAGGTGTGGTGGTGGACATCTATAAGCCCAGTGCTGGGAAGGCTGAAACAGGAGGATCACTAATAGTCCAAGCTGCATAGTGAGACCCTGTACAACTACATTGGGGGGGAGGGGGCTTTGCTGGATAGCTCAGTTGTTAAAGCCACCACTTGGACTAAAATGCAATCAGGAGCATAAGACTATGGTTCGATTCCCAGCTTCAGAAGCTGCAGCAGACCTTCCCTTAAGGCAGCATAAAGTAGCCAAAAAAAATTTCTCAAAAAAACAGACCTAGTGTGATGGATGAGCTTGTGGGCAGGGGACAGGGCTGCAAGAGGAGCAGGGACAGCCCTGGCACCAGCAGCAGCCAGTGAGCAGGACGAGAACATTGGGCCAAAGGTGGGCCAAGAGTCCAGCACTGCCCCAGAGCCAGGCCTGGGCACAAGGAGCACAGCAGCGTGGGCAGTGAGCAGCTGCCTGCAGTCTTGGGTTTGGCTGGTGCTGTACACACAGTGATTCCCAAGGCCAAGGTCAATGATGTGGCCACCCCGTGGTGACTGACAGCCAAGCCACTGGGGAAGCGAGGAGGACAACACTCATAGGCCAGGCCCCCTGCTGGGTCCCCACTCCCAGCCACCAGGGTGCTGAGGATACATGGAAAGACAGTGTAGGTCTCACAAGAGAAAAGTATGAGGAGACAATGTCTTCAAATGTCTCGGGGCCATGGGGCGATGGAGACTCTCATGGTTTGGGGCCTGCAAGGGAAGCAATACAATATGGGATAAGTATCTTATAAGACTGTCATAATAGTCACCCCAAGAGTCATATGCACAAAGAGACTGCAGCAAATCCATCAGCACATGCAAAGACCAGAGAGTCCAGTGAGCGCCCAAGTCCTAATGCCCTGCATGAGCCAGCTGGAGACCCACAGCCCAAAACAGTGGCTGCCAAAATCCAGCTGGAGGCCAGGAGCCCAAGGCAACATCCCACACAGGCCCGCTTCAAGGAACTGCCCTGGGAAGGCCCAAATGTCAGTGGTGGAGACTAGAAAGTCTATGCCCACAGGATGAAGGAGCTGTGCCAGCAGGCCGCGGGATCAGCACTGAAGCTAGAAGTGGCACCCAAAGAAAGAACCTGAGCTCCCCTTAGAAGTACCTCAGCCACCCTCAGCGACAAGATCTGGAGCTCCTCCTCCAAGCACAGCCAGGTTCACCACGAAAACCAGCACAAGGTCCTCCGGAAAGCTTCCGACAGCTGTTCTCTTCTCCAGTGCTACCTCTTACGCCACAGGCCGCAAACCTCAAGTGGCCTCCTACACCCGGCACCACACTAGTTCAGTTCAGCTGGGTAAAACAAGGGGCCCGCCAGCTGGCATCCACCATAGGGACATCTGCTCTCCTCCCAGCCACGGGGCAGCAGCTGCAGATCTTAGAGGGAGCCTGGAGGGAGGGTGACTACACCCATTGCAACAGGGCCAAGGAAAAATGGTCAAGGCCAAATTAAGAATGCAGGGTTATAGGATTAGGTTTAGGGTTAGGATCAAAGTTAGATTAGGGCTAGGGTTAGGGTGAGGACTGGGGTTAGACCTAACCACCACACCAACACACCTAGCTTTGGCCTTCACTTTTTAATCTTGGGTGACTGGCTTGAGAGTTGGGGAGATTTGCAGCTCACATCTGTAATCTCAGCACTTGGGAGGCTGAAGCAGGAGGAACTCCATGAGCTCAAGGGCATCATGGACTATATATGAGATTTCATCTCAAAAAA
Source organism: Ctenomys sociabilis (assembly GCA_004027165.1). Lineage (NCBI taxonomy): Eukaryota > Metazoa > Chordata > Mammalia > Rodentia > Ctenomyidae > Ctenomys > Ctenomys sociabilis. The sequence continues at coordinate 30,446 of PVKA01012174.1, read as the reverse complement.
AGTAACAAAAACATTAAGAAATCCAAGTTCAGCCATATAGCAGTGTGTGAATAGCTACTAACACTGCACAGTTTAAATCTGGTAAAGGCATTAAAAATGGAGGAGGAGGAGGAGGAAGAAGAGGAAGAGATTACATTCATAGCCACTCAAGTCTAACATGTAGAGCCACAGACATGGGCAGCCACAAGCTGCTAACAGGAAGGAGACAAAGCTGTGCCAGCCCATCCCCTGGGCCCACCCACCCTTTCTTTCTCTCTCTCTCTCTCTCTCTCTCTCTCTCTCTCTCTCTCTCTCTCTCTCTCTCTCTCTCTCTCTCTTTTTGCAGAACCAGAGATTGAACTCAGGCCCTTGTGCTTTACTCTGCTAAGCCATTTCCCCAGTCCCCCACCACCCTTTCTGCTATGTCTGGAGCCACAGCATCAAGAGCAGCTGACGGTGCCGCTGGAAGTGCAGAGCGGCCAGCACAGCCAGGGTGCGACCCGGCGCCGGGCTCTGCAGCCCCTGGGATCCACTCCTGGCAGCTCTATGCAGGGAAGGGACCTCTGTCCTCAGACCTGCTCCAGGACAAGGCAGGCACCAGAGCTTTTCATCTATGGACTGTAGCACTCTGGGCAGTGCAGTGGGGAATATATTTTTCTCTTTCTCCTTTCATGTTCGAAAATGCCATGATCAGAGCTGCCTCCTTCAGTGAGAACACTAGGAGAATGATGGGTCGGGTGGAGGGCAAGACTGCTTGCCAGAGTGGCCAGAATATCTGGGTCCCACTAAGGCCCACGCAGGCTAGCATGGGAAATCCAGGCCCAGACCTGGTATGGAGGCGCATGCCTGTTGTCCTAGGACCTGGGAGGCTAAGGCAGGAGGATCTCCATGAGTTCTAAGCCAACCTGGGATACACAGTGAGTTCTCCAGGACCAGCCAGAACTACCTAGGAAGACCCTATCTCAGAGAGACAGACAGACAGACAGACAGAGACCGAGACAGAAAGCACATAGACAGAGAGAGACACAGAGACAGAGACAGAGAGAAACAGACAGAGCTGTGGCTGGGTAGATGACACGTGCTGGCCCGGGTGTGTGTCAGCTGCCTAGCAAGCACAGATGAGACTGATGTGACAGTCATGGTTCTGTGGAAGGAGGCGGCTGGACCCTTGGTACAGATAAGTTACTGGGTGGGAGAACAGGGTATGGCTTCTCCCTTAGGCAGCAAGTCTGATCGCTGGGGCCCCTGGCTGGTGCTTTCTTATGCGACATGGACCTGTGCAGATGCAATTGGGTCACTGGGGGCCCTACTTGCAGCCTTAAGTGTCCGCCCACTAGGAGGCGGAAGGAGATGGAATGCAGAGACGGAAAGGGATGCAAGCATGAAGGGAGTGCAGAGGGAGGAGGCCATGCCGAGTGACACCACGGGCATGCAGAAAAGGACAGAGAGGGGCCCTCCCTGAAGCTCACAGAGGGGGTGCAGCCCTGGCAGCTCCATTTTGGCCCAATGATACTAACTTGGGCTAAAGGTCTGCAGAACTAAGGGAGAAGAAACAGCTATCATTTAGAGCCACCGAGTTTGTGGTCATTGGTCACCAGCCATGGAAGCTACAACGCTCTAGGAGGTGGAATCCCCAAAGGGAAAACAGAGTGGCCTGACTTAAGGGTAGACTAGACGGGGGTGCCTGAAACCCAGAGCTTCAGAGGCTAAGGAAGGAGTAGCGCTGCGAGTTCAGGGCCAGCATGGGTGCCTGTATGACTCCAGCTCAGAAATAAAAGCAGAAGAGGCTGGGGAAATAGCTTGGCAGTTTAAACACCTGCCCAGCAAGTGCAAAGACCTGGGTTCAATCCCTGGTTCTGCAGGCTGTGACAGGCCTGGGTGCGCTGTGGCAGCCACTGAAACTAGGCATGGTGGCACATGCCTGTAATCTCAGCACTGGGGAGGCTGAGACAAGAGGGTCACTCTGAGTTCTGGCTGCACAGTGAGCCCCTGTACTAAATAAATATTTTTTAATTAAAAAAGATAATAATAAAAGTGGGAGAACAGAAGGGGAGAAAAAGAGAAATGGGGGACAGGGAGGAAAAAGAGAAGAGAGAGAGGGAGGAATAGAGGGGGAGGGAGAAGAGGAGAGGAGGGGAACAGGAAGGGAGAGAAAAGAGAAAGGGAGGGGAAAGGTGGGGAAGGAGAGGGGAAGAAAAAAAGGGAGGAGAGAGGGGCACAAGGACAGAAAGGAGGGAAGGGAGAAATAGAAGTGGATTCTGGGAAGGTATTCTTTGAATCTAGCCACCTCAAACCTTAAACAGTTTTAATCTTCACAATTTATAAATAAGAAATCTTCTTGAGGATAGAAAAGGCTCTGGGGTTGGGAAAAGGAGGTTAAAAATGATCAGGATGCAGTATGTCTGCACCAGTTCCCCAGGATGAAGGTAATTATTCTGTGTCACACTTTGACATGCAGGTGATGAAGCTGGAATGTGCGGGCAGAGGTTGGACCAGAGCCCTGCGCTGGAAGCCTCCCTGCCCACCCCACTCCATGTCCAGTCTTTGCCCCCGCTGTCCGTGTTTGGCTGTCCCAGCACTCATCCCAGATGAGGCCAGCTCTGACGCACAGCTGAAGAGATACAGGCTCTGCTTCTTTCGTAGGTTCACATGCTCCACTGGGCCACAGGGCGGCTGAGAACACTTCCAAGGGGCTCTGTCTTCCAGGACTCCCGAGGGGGTCCTAGAGGGGACTCACTGCAGTCCACCTGAGGAAAGGGGCCCTTTCCTCACAGACAGGGTGCAAATGGGAACAGCCATGATGGACCAACACATCCAGGGCACTGCGGTCAACAGGAAGAGTCACAGTGTGTGCGGGCCAAGGCCACCCTGAGGGAACTGGGTGTCCATTCTCTGCAGCAGAAAAGAGCATAGCAGAGAGGCAGGAGAGGGGGATGGGTGAAGAAAAGGGCCTGGAAAAGTATAACCTATGTAGGCCTATAATTCTAGCTCTTAGGAGGCTGAAGCAGGAGAAGCCCACAAGTTCGAGGCCAGACTGGGCTACATAGTGAGATTCTTATCTTTAAAAGAGAATATAGGGGCCGGGGAGATAGCTCAGTAGAATAAGCTCTTGCCTGGTGGGCTCAAGGGCCTGAGTTCAATCCCCAGTTCTGAAAAAAAAAAGAGAGGGAGAGAGAGAGAGTATAATCTGAGACTGGACATGGTGGTGGATGCCTGTAATCCCAGTGCTTGGGAGGCTGAAAACAGGAAGATCACTATGAGTCCAGTCTATGTAGTGAGCCCCTGAAGACCCTGTAATAAATACATTAAGAGAGAGAGAGAAAAAGAGAGAGAGAAACCTAAATCTATGGGTGCAGGAAATACAATAACCAGTCAAAATATGAATTTGTTCCCCTTCCCAGGAGGCTAGCAGGATGGAATCATCTCTAAACCCAATGACACATGTGTATATCATACAGTCTTCCTAGTATAAATACTCAAAAGAAGAATTACAAACAGCAATGTATAACACAATTAAAAGGAAAGTGAGAACTTGAGGATTGGACAATGAGGAGAGGGCAAGGAGAAAAGCTGGGAAACACGACGGGGGGCAAAGCCATACATTTATACATACTAGATGGGTAACGCAATGATCCTGAGAAATATCAGTAGGTTTTTGAAACTAGCAGTTACTTGGTGGGATTCTCACCCTGACCATATATGCTGATACCCGTGAACCAAGCGACTGCACTGAAGATAACAATGTGTAACAGATGGGTCATGCTTGGAATGCCCGTCATTCTGGTCTTCTAAATACATACTTCTTGTCATGACAGACCAAGTATTACTATATTGTCTTTCAAATAAAAGTGTTTTTTTTTAAATAAAGGGTAATAAATGAAAAATAAGACACAGAAAAAAAAATCACAAGATAGTCCTGCTACAATGCTGTATATGGAGAGATTTCTAAATTTCTGTGTAAATATACGTAAATGTTCACTCCTATTTTTTTTAATTGTTTTCTCTTCACATTCTGTAAGGACTTAAAGTTTAATATCTCAGTACTTGATGTCTGATATTTAGACAGACACCAAACTGTATATCTTGCAGGGTAATAATAAACTTCTTTTCTGGAAGGTTAACAACCTAAGTTTGCAGATCAAAAATTGGAGAAAAGGAAGGGTCAGCCAACATTTTGGCCCTAGCCTTTCAAGGACAGTGAAGACTTAGGACATAGGAGAACCTATACTGTAACATCATGGAACTCAGTTGTGTCCCAAACTTTCTGATCAAGGAGATTATGGGGCCACAGAGGGATGCAATCCATGAAGTATAGTGTACCTAAAGAGAGTCACACAGAGAGAAAACATTCTCTCAGGTTTCACAGAGACCAAATAGGTCAAGCAATGGCTGTGACTCAACCATCTGCTGACACTCTAAAAAGATCTACAAAGTGCAGTATAGGGTTACAGGATAAACCCTGAGGGTACTTGACTGACCTTATCAGATACAAAAGTTACATTTCTTGTTATATTGTTCTTGCTTTGTCTTGGTCTTAACCATCCAGCAGAAAAGTATAAAAATAAGGTATATAAATTAAAGCCATATTAATATGCTGAGCTATGAAGGGCTCATGTCAACAACTTCTGCGGATAACCCTCTACTATTGTGGACTGCCGGACTGTGCTGGATTGTTTTGCTGAATTCATGCACCTATAGTATCTAGACGCCAATGGAATACCCATCTCTGACAGGACTAAACAAAAAAGGGGGCTACAAAGGAAAGACCATTTTGTATTTGTATATACAGAATAGTTAGGATAGATACACAGCTACTTTCGCTTAACTCAATAAAAACATTTGTACTAATAGTGTTTGGACAGGTTATCCTGTCTGTTTCTTGTATTATGGATAACCACTAAGAAAATAACAATGTACAATGTATTAATTATTGAAACTGTCCTATTAATCAGCTTTGAAACTATCTCATTGATATTTGTTTCTCAATAAAGTAAAATAAAATAAAAAAACCTGATGACACAGAAAACTGAAACCATCTTTCCAAAAATCACTCATGTAATGATACAGTTTTTTGGGGTTTTGCCCATCTATACAAACTAGCTCAAATACTAGAAGAGGCCTCACCAAGCACACCACAGTTTGACTCAAATATACAACATAGGTAAATTATGCACACACAAACAGAAAACTTAAATTTGTAAAAAAAAGTTATCACTTTTCAATTTAATGTTTAAAATTAATTCATTTTATTATTAACCCATTTCAAACATTTTACTATGATATATTCTTAAGCCCTTAGTAAACTTTTTTTTAAGGGCTGGGGAGATAGCTTAGTAGAATAAATGCTTGCCTGGCAAGAGTTCAATCCCCGGTCCTGGAAATAAATAAATAAATAAATAAATAAATAAATAAATAAATAAATAAGCCGGGCGTGGTGGTGCATACCTGTAACCCCAATACTCGGGAGGCTGAGGCAGGAGGATTGTTGTGAGTTCAAGACCAGCCTTAGCTACAAAGTGAGCTTAAGGCCAGCCTGAACTGCATAGTGAGACCCTGTCTCAAAAAGACAAAAAAATAATAAATAAATAAAAACTTTTTTTTTTCTACTGAGGCAGAAAACATTCTTACATGACCTAATGCATTTTCCGATAGCCCAATTTTTTGTGTAGGATGTAAGAAATCTTTGTTAGCCTCACTGTGAACTTAAATATCAAAGTAGTATGTAACACAGCCCTTAAAGCTGAGAAAGAAAGAAGGGCCAGGGACATAGCTCAAGGGTACAAGTGCTTGCCTGGCAAGTTCAAAATCCTGAGTTTGATCTCTGGTACAAAAAAAAGGCTGAGAAAAAACCCAAAATGTGCCAGCTGTCTGACAGCAGCAGTAGCTGTAACTGCAAGACAGCATCAGTGATATAAATGGTTGTACTTTATTTCACTCCTATTCAAAGGTCAATAGGCCTACAAAGAGATTCTGAGTCTAGAATATGACGCATGAAAATCTCTTCTTACCTCTTGTTCGAGACAAAACCGTATCTTTTATTATTTGCATAACGACACGTCCAAGAATCGTGACAGAAATCAGATGATAAACTCTCCATGAGGTCAGGGCAAGGAACCTGTAGCACAAACACAGGCAAATCCGTATTTTAATGTGAGCATTTTCACCTTTAAAAAAAATGTTTGTTTGCTTCTCATGCCATTAACAACAAAGTATCTGAACCGCCCCAATGTGGTCACATGAAATTAGGTAACATAAAAATTACACCTTCCAAAAAGTGGGGCGTGGGGGTTGGGGAGATAGCTTAGTAGAATAAGCGCTTGCCTGGTAAGCGCAGGTCCTGAGTTCGATCTCCGGTACTGCAAAAACAAAAAGTGGGGCGAAGGATCCAATTGCTACTTCTTCACCTCCAAGGTGACCGCCCTCTTGTTCCCTGCCTACCTCCCTCCCAGCCAGAGGAAAACAAACTGCAAATTCACAACCCCTGCGGGTCCTTTTATGGGCTGTGGAGCGGAGGAGTGGCCGGCACCCAAGGGACCCACCCAGAGCCTTCCTATCCGCTGAGGAGTTGCAGCCCGCCTTGCACAGCTGGCCGAGCACGCTGGGGAGCACACCGCGGACAGGACCTGAACTTGCAGAAAGACAAACTGAGCCACGCCAGAAACCGAGCCACGCCAGCCCTGGCGCAAGACTCCCCCAGAGGCAAAAGCCAGCGGGCGCCGCCTGCCTCGCGGGCACGGGCCAGCGAACGCCACCCAGGGCGAGTCCTGGTGCCCCGCAGATCACGCATGAAGAGCAGGCAAGAACGACGAACCCCAAGTCAGGCAGGGTTTCATGGAAGCGGCGCCGAAACTCAGACCTAGGAAAGCAGAGGCTGCTGCAGCAGGCAGATGCGACAGAGAAGCCTGCAGTCGGGGAAGCGAGAAGCATGGCTGCAGGTGGCTTTCCGGGTCTTGGTGGCCTCAGCAGAAGTCAATGCAAAAGGGGCAGGGGGGGCCCAACCCGACGACGACGACACCACACAGGTACGGAGACTCAGTGACGCACCGGCCGCTGGGAAGGGCCAACAGGGCCACACAACAAAGAGTGATGGCGCTGTGCAAGGGGTGTGCGGGGCAAGGCTGGCCGTGGAACACGCTTGCGGGAACAGATCCCCCGTGAGCCTCGGGAGAGGCTAAGCGCACAGCTCTCCCAGCAAGGGCCCAACTCCCAGCCCAGCTTCACGGCCAGGCCGCTGCAGGGCCTGGGCCAGAAGACAACAGGCAGACAACGTCACGCTTCTGAAACAGCGCTCTGCCTCTGCCACAAGGCTGAAACTCCTTTAAACGCAACTCTTGGGCTTCGCCCCCGGGTCCTCTGAGATGGGTGGCTTCACTCTACGGGTTCACAACCCTCTGCTACTTATTTACGGATTAGCTGTGCCCACCCCTGTGTTTCCCAGGAGGTACGTGGTGGCCAGGGAAGCGCACCGAGGGCAGGACCGGACGAAGAGAACACACAATGCCAGCAGCAGCGGCATCACGGAGCTGTACCCCTTCTCAGCCTCAGCAATGGCCCATTTACACTTTTTCTTTCTCTTACACATCTTTTAACCCAAGTGGTTTTGGTGTGTTTCCCTGGCAGTTCAGTTCCTATCAGCTTCTGGTTAATTCTTGCTATTGTCCATGTGCTGGGCTCAAGAGGCTTCTCCCACACCATAAGGAAATGGAAGTTTTTGGTAGAGGTCTATAGTAAAGCGTTTATTTACATCTAAATACCTGTAAGTGGGACTCGAGTTCCACAAATCCGTAGTTATACTTAAAATCTGTAACACCCTGAGCTCTTTCCACTTGATTCCCACTTATGTGTGAATGCTGAGGGGGACAAAGAGATACAGGGCCACTCAGCGCTGTAACTCGTGGCTTGGCTCACATGGAATCACAGGGACCTGCGAACTCTGGAGTGAGTGCTTCACTGGAAGGTTTTTTCCATAGAGTCAGCACAGCCCTCGGAAACTCAAGTCACCTCAAGTTGAAAGGACTTTACAACTAGCCAGAAAATCACTGAAAACATCTCTCTAAAAACAAAGAAGTGCAAAAGTAATCAAAAGAGTAAAAACCGTTACCCTCTCAGAAGTTGCAAACTTCAAAGAATAAAATGAATTCGGTAATGACTCATAAGTTTGGACTCAGACAAGGAAATCCCCATGCAACTCCAAAGAGCACTCTGGGTATCCCAGGCAAGGGTCCAGCAGCACCCCAGCACTCAGCTTGGCCATAAAGAATCTTCAGCCAGCGAAGACAGTGACCCCCAAGAGCCACAGGGAAAGCCACGCAGGGCTGTGGGGGCCTCTTCAGGCACCTCCTTGGCAGCTTAGCATCTTCTAGTCCCAAGAACAAAGAAAGACATACCAGAGAAGCAAATATTCAAGATGAGTACTCTGTATTTACCAGACCTGTACACAGCTGGTATTTTAATTATGCCTCATGTTTAAGACGATTCATCTGATGGCTCTACATTAAAATATGTGCTCGAGTCATTTATTTAGACTTGTGACTTGAAGTTAAAATCTCCTTTTACCTTCTTAAAATTTTTATTAGTGCATATTTGCAATACATAGAGACATCTGCGAGTTTTGTTTTGTTTCATTTTATAAGAACTACCTAATATTAGGGAGGTCTTGGGTTGTCAGACAACTGATGTTGTTTCTAAGAAAAAAATTACAGAAAAGGAAAGCATAGAATGATACACCTAGCCTCTCGAACTCTCCATTCACAGCCCATGGAGCCCCCTCCACACTCCCACCAGTAAGCGCCCCATCCAGATGACTGGAAGTAACTCCCAAACACGGCCACCTAGCCCTCCCGGGAGAGTTAATGTTCATTCGTATTAGTACATGGTTGTAATACGTGATTATGTCACCGTGGGAACTGGTACATGGACATAACATATAATGCTTTTTTATAAATTTTAGGGAAAGGTCTACAGAGTGTTCAGGGTCTCACTACTTGATTGAACTCCTAATGATCTGCCTGTTTACAGCCTCCCAAGAGCTAGGATTACAGGCATAATCTGGGATTACACCATGCACCACCACACCCAATCTCAATCACTGTCTCAGCGCACCCACCCAAGAGCAGGCCAGCTCGGTAGGCCCAGGGATTGAACCCCCAGCCCCTGCTCCTGCTTGCAGGTACTTTAATCTGCTGAGCTGTTTGGTCAGCCCTCATAATTTTTTTTTCACATCATAATTCTTTTTTCTTCTCCCATATCTTGTCTTCTTCCTATTTGCAAAAGATTTCCATTTCCTATGCCAAAAGATTTTTATCCGGTACAGAGCCTCACTACACAGCTGAGATGCATAATCCTCCTATTTTCAGCCTCCAGTGCTGGGATTACAGGCATGTGCCACCAAGCCAAGCCCAGACTCAGTGGTCAGCTCAGCGCACCTGGGGGCAGAGCCAGCACAATATGTGGTGCTAGGGATCAAACCCTTGTCCCTGTACTTGCCTAAGTAGGCTCTTAGTCCACTAAGCCATCTCACCAGCCCTCCAAAAGATGTTTGTTAACCAAACAATATTACTATTATGCCTAAAACAAAGTTTAGTTTTTTAATATCATTACATAGCCTAGTAACACCCATATATCCCCAATCACCTCTGCCCACTTATGGAAAAAGAGAAAAAAAGACAGGGAACACAAGCATGAGACACTGGTAGATGGAGACTTGGGGGTTCTAGGTCTCCTTTCCAATTCCTGAACATTTGTATAGACGAAATAGGTCCATTTGTTTGATTCTGTCTCCCTGATTTTGTGACTGTTCAAGGTATCCTGCAACTGTTGGACAGTTTCTTGGCCCTGTTTGGGTGCGCATGCCATCTCTTGTAAACCAGCAGCTGGATCTAGAGGTCTGATCAGACTTGGGTTCACTTTCTTTCTTCTGGAAACCCTTACAATAGGCAGTGCTGTGTGGCCCCCGCAGGAGGGCCACAACGGTCATAACTGGCTGCTTAGGTCAAGTACACCAGACATGAGGGCCACAAGAAGGGACCAGCCTTCGTTCCCACTGCAGGTATTCACTGGCTGCCAACTCTACAGAGCAGCCTCTGCATCAGTGTTAAGTTTCCTAGGAGACACAGGACCAATGCTTGACTTGGTCAATTCCCTGGCATCCTCCAAAGGTAACTAAGTGACCTTCCTTCCTTTTGCTTCCTTCCTTTTGGTATCAAAAACTCAATAATTTGGATATGTAAGTTCCAGCCATGCACTATCCTTACTGATCCTCAGGCTGTCCTGTCTCCACTGGTGACCCGAACCCCTTTGGTACAACTACAGCTATCTTTGATAATGAAGGACTTTAGTGGGATATGGAAAACAATTGCAAACATGGTCTGACATTTTTTTTTTTTTCTTTTTTTCTGACATTCTAAAAGGAACGTTTTTTGAGACAGGGTCTCACAATGCAATTCGGGCTGACCTTGCATTCACTTTTGCAGCCCTCTGGCTGATCCTGAACTCACAGAGATCCTCCTGGCTCAACCTGCTGAGTGCTGAGATTACAGGTGTGCGACCATGCCTGCATCCAGGGCCACAACAGCAAGCCTGGGGATCCACAGCCTAGACCAGTCAAGCAACATGTAAGACAGGAACCAAACTTAGGTCCATGTCCTTGCCAGGTAGGTGCTTATGCCTCTGAGCTATCTCTTTGGCCCCGATAAATCAACTTTCTAATGCAATCAATCATTCACCCAAGATTCTCTTGAAAATGTGTGGTAAAATTTATGAGTTCTACAAACAAATGTTTTATCAGTCAAAACTTAAAGTCCGAAGAAAAATGGAGCTTTTGAATGTATACCTATGAAATCAACACTAGTGCACTAAAAAAGAGGTCAAATTAAATATCTCTGACAAATTTTTACATCAAAAAAGAAATGCCTGGCAGCTGTCACACCCTCTGAGAAATGCTATCACCATCTGGGGCATGGAGCCAGGAGCCAGGGCAGCATGGATTCACCTTCATTTGACCTGTGAAAGCTGGTGGGGTCTCCCAGCTCTCTACACAGGGCTCACCTCAGAAGACCAACGTGCCCACAGAGCCACCTCCCGCTGTACCTGATTGTGACTGCTGTCAACCCCAGGAGTGCTGGTCAGACACTGGGAACTGATAACCAAACCCCACCTGCCAGGCACACCATACGGTAAGGGGATGGGCGCTACCACACTGAGCAGAGCGTGATTCAGACGCAGGCCACACTCTGCAGAACCAAGGTCGGAGGAAGCTCTTGGGACTAAGCAGCTGGATCTCTGGCTGCCCACAGAGGCCCAAGCAGATTTCTGGCCAGGTGGGAAGGGCATGAATGAGGTTCAGTGTGGAGAGCAGTGGATGCCCAGGGAAAGCAAGAAAACAATTTGCCTTCGACTCTGTCTCATCCCTCACCCCATGGTGCCTATGATGCCCTCAGGCCAAGCTTTGGAAAAATAAAGTAACGCATGTGCAGAGGGCACAGGCTGAGTGATAAGGGTCTCACGTGCAAACCCACATTTAGAGGTGGGCACTACTATCACACCCACTACACAGATGAGCAGAGAGGGGCTTCACAAATGCGCTCATAGGGGTCAGGGAGACGGCTCAGTGGAATAAGTGTTTCCCTGGCAAGAGTAAGGGCCTGAGTTCAATCCCCAGTTCCACCAAAAAAAAAAAAAAAAAAAAAAAATGTGCTCACTGCTCCAAGACAAGGGGAAGCAGACTCCCATGGGCCTGCAGGCAGCATTTACCATTTGTTTTGTTTTGTTTTTTCTTTTGTTTTGTTTTTGAGGCAGGGTCTCACTGTGTAATTCAGACTGGTCTTGAACTTACTATGCAGCCCAGGCTGTCCTGGAACTCACTGATCCTCCTGCCTCAGCCTCCTAAGTTTGGACTGACAGCCTGGCTTCCTTACGACTCTATCAAGAGCCCGCCACCTCATGTGCCTGCCATCACCTGAAAAGACCTAGAAGGACTGCTACTAGTTCACAGCCTTCCCCGACCCCTTAACAGGGAATTGAACCCCAGATGCTTACACTGAGCTACACCCCAGCCCCTTTTCTCTCTTTTGACCCAGGGTCTTGCCAAGTTGCTCAGCAGAACTTGGACTTGGAATCCTTCTGCCTCGGCCCCCTAGAGCACTAGGATTGTAGATGTATGTCACCATGTCTGGCTTTTATTATTAATTTTTATTTTTAAAGAGTAGTTTTAGGCTTATGGAAAAATTACACAGGCAGTACAAGAGGCCCCACGCCCTCCCTGCCTCCCGCACACTGCACAGCTTTCATACCTCACATCAACAGCTCAGCTCACCCACTGCACAGACCACTACAGATTTGTCATTCCTAACGTAAGCCCACAGGCATCTTACAGGCTCTAACAAATTCCTAAGATCATCTACCTGCACTGGAGAACTGCACAGAGAAGTCTGTTGCCCCCAAAACGCCCTGCCCACGGATCCTCTGAAGCCCCAAGGCAGCGCTGATCACGTTCCCATCCCAGAAGGCCACACAGGGGACTCAGATGCATGAAGCTTTCTCCTGCTACCTTCTCTCCCCAGCAACAGGCCCTGAGCTTCCTCCGCACACTTCCGTGGCTTCACAGCACCCTGCTATTGACCTTGTCTGATGGAGTAAAGCATCACCCTCTCGCCTCCTGAAGGCATTCTTGGTGGGCTCTGATTTCTGACAATTAGGAATCAAGCTCTGGTTCACACCCACCTGCAGGATTTTGTGTGGATGCAAGTTTTCAACTCATACCAACACAACTTTCTCTGTAAGCAGTGCAGTGTCACCCTGGTCGACGCTGAACCCCCTGGCAACCTGGAGTCTGAGTGCGGCCTGTGGCACATGCTCTGGGTGGCAGCGCACAATGGCAACGACCCGTATGCACTCTCCAGCCAGCTTCAGGACATGCACGCAGTCAGCAGTGGTGGCTCAGTGGCCCTCGTGATCAACACAATGCTGTCCCTCTCCACGGGCAGTGATTTCGGGACACGGCAGAGCAGCCAGCTTGCTGCTATCTGCTTGTCCCTGTCACCCCATAACAAGAGGCTCCTGTGAATGCCTTACCGAAACCTCCAGGTCCCTGAGGTCTGAGTCTGTAAGCGTCCGTGGACCATGCCACTGCTAACCATGACACTCCCGCGTAGAACAACTAAACTCTGCTAGACCCTCCCAAAACTATCAGGAGCACAGGTGACCTTGCTGATCAGGCTACTGAGATGCTGTGGTAAAGACAGCCACCAGAAAACTCTGGAAGAAGCCAGGCATGGTGGCACAGACACCTGTAATCCCAGGGGGGGGGGGGGGGGGGGGGGGGGGGAGGCTGAGGCAGGAGGATCTCTGTGAATACAAGGTCAGCGCGAGACGGCTGAGCCCCACCGCCCTGAGTGTCCACACTGCCACCAGCCTTGGTGGGCACAATCACTGCTGTCCTGCAGCAGAGGGACAGAGGTCACAGAGGACACAGCCTCTGCAAGGGTGCCATCAGCCACCACCTGGGGTGTCACTCAGCGAGGGGGGAGGGGCACAACAGGTGTGACAGGACACAGGTGGCCCAGAATCCATCCTGGGAAGACGCCAAGGCCCCAGCACCCATCAGCCCCTCAAGCCTCACTCAGGAACACAAGTTCAAAGACAGAAGTTCGAGGGATGCCAAGAGGATGCCCGCAGGGCTGCCCCCACGGGACTCTGAACTGCAGGCCCTGTGTCTGGGCTTTTACTTCCCTACTCAGCCAGCCCTGCCTTCCATGCGGGTCCCAGCACAGCTTTTCATCACCTTCAAATAGTGTTCAATTCAATAAAAAAGGCCACTGACTCTCGTTCTTATCCACTGAGTCTGGGACCAGGACCATATCAGCAAACTCTGAACCATGAAAATTCAAAAGCATGTCCACCTATTTCTAAGGGTCCAGCCACCAGAAAGATCTCTCTCTAGATTGATGGGTTCATTCTAACCAATTAAAAGAAAAAAAAAAAACCCTCTTTAAATTAAGATACCATTTGTTTCCTAAAAGTTACACATTCTAGCTGAGTATAGAGGTGTATACCTGTCATCTCAATACTGGGGAGACTGAGGCAGAAAGCTCTCTGAGGCCAGCCTGAGCTATACAATGAGTTCAACACCAGCCTAAACTATTAAAACGCTACCTCGAAGCGTCAAATAAGTAAATAAATGTTACATAGTGTCTTCACTGATACATAACATGATTTTCACCTGACATTCAAGTTTTCGGAAACCAGGACAGGCACACATGAGGTATGCCAGTTGTAATAAACACGCATATCACAGCGGGCAAACATTACACAGGCCTATTACAAGCTTGACAGTGAGATAAAATCACCAGTGGCACGCTGTGGCCCGGCCACGCGCACCTTCTCCCAGCCAACGGCAGCTGGTCCTCTGCCTCCGCCAGCCACAGTGAAGACGGCTTCAAAGCCGCTCCCCACCTCACAGCTCCTTGCGAGTCCCACAGCGCACAGGCATGTCAGCCACGCTGGCCCAAGGTCATTTCTGATCCATTTCTGGACTGGGTCAGTCTGTCCGATTCCTTCAGTCTTGGTGTTTGGTGCTGGTATTTGTTTCTCTCACACCTTCTTCTAATCTGTTTCCAGGCTCAATGATGTTACTGCCAATGTTTGTTCTTGTGCTGGGGTGCAGGGAAGGATGAGCATCGACTCTGTTCAGTCACCTGGGGCGCGAAGGAATGAGATAGCACACACGCTCGGGGTGGAGGAGGAGGTAAGGGAGACCAGTGCAGACCCAGGGAGACAGCCGCTGGGAGGCTGACCCTCTAATGAGGCCCAAGGACTTTAAGAATACAAGTTTCAGACAAAAATATGCAATGTATTAATTACTATAACTGTCCACTGCGGGTCCCAGCACAGCTTTTCATCACCTCCAAATAGTGTTCAGTTCAATAAAAAAGGCCTCTGACTCTTGTTCTCATCCACTGAGTCTAGGACCAGGACCACATCAACAGACTCTGAACCATGAAAATTGAGAAGCACTACCTGTTTTGAAACTTTCATTGACATTCTTTTTTTCTCATTAAAATGAGTAAAAACTAAAAATAAAGAAAGAACACAAGTTTCCCCAGGAATGCTGGTGTACATGTGTAACCCTACCTAGCAATCAGGAGGCTAAAGTAAGAGGATCACTGTGTAGTTCAAGCCCAGCTTGAACTACACAGTGAGGTCCTGTCTCAAAAGAAAGAGAGAGAGAGCAAACAAGCACAAAACAGGAGGCGGCAGAATCAGAGAAAATGTTCCCATCAAACTGGAGGCTTCACTAATTCAAGGTTGGGTCTGCGCTTGAAGCCCACAAAGCCCTGGAGAACTTTCACTCAAGGGAGCACGGCCAGCAAGAGAGGCCAGGTGCTGAACTCATCCCCAGAGAGGCAGCAGCCTCCCTTCCTGTGCCCGGCTCACAGCTCCCTGCCAAGGCCACAGCTCCTCCGGGTCCCTGCACCTCATTTGCAAGTCCAAGTACCCCCGGGGCTAGGCACCAAGGGCTGGCCAGGAGGACTGCAGGTGCTGCACTGTGGGGATACCATGTACAAGGGTAGCAGGAAGCAAAGACGCAAGAACGACCTTCTGCACAACTCTCTTCCGGGGAGAACTGGAAACAACACCGAGTTTGCCCAGTTGTCTCCAACTAGCAAGAGAAGCCAGCCTCCCACTGTGACGAGTTCTACAAAGCCTAGAAGGGCAAATTCTTTTTTTGTGTTTTCTTTTCACTGCAATACTTTTTTATTAATACATCATGATTATTACATTCATTTCGGGCACTGATTGGTAGCGGTACAGAAAACATATTAATTCCTTCAGGACAAATTTCTTACACGGCAAAAAAGTGGGGAGGGGCACAGTCCACAAAAAGATATTTTAAAGGGCATGGGAATATATGGATGCATTTCTTTGATAATGAGTGAAATGACCGACTCAGTTCTTCCCAAGTGGAACAAACACAACCCTTTATTTCAGAGACAGTGGAGTCCTTGCCATACTTAATCAGGTACAGGCTCAATAGTGAACATATCTTGGGTTTTTTTTGTTGTTGTTTGGTCTACAAAGAAAGAACGTCTAAAAGCATTACAACCCACCATAGTTGTTTTTTTTTTTTTTTTTTTTTTTTTTTTTTTTTTTTTTTTTTTTTTTTTTTTTTTTTTTTTTTTTTTTTTTTTTTTTGAGTAAGCATTACAACTGGTTTAATAATGGGGCTTTCAGAAGCAAAGTGGAGGTGTGGGTCAAACCTCTGCTTATCCTTTAGTGCCTTTTTTTTTTTTTTTTTGTCTTTTTGAGACAGGGTCTCACTATGCATTCAGGCTGGCCTTAAGCTCACTTTGTAGCTCAGGCTGGTCTCGAACTCACAACAATCCTCCTGCCTCAGCCTCCCAAGTGCTGGGATTACAGGCATATGCCACTATGCCCGGCTGCTTTTTCTTTTTTTTGATACCCGGAAACAAACTCAGGGCCTCACACTTCCCAGGGAGGTGCTGTGCCGCTGAGCTACATCCCTGGCCCAATGCTGACTTGCAGTTTTCTAAATGCCCAAACCACAGCAATTGCAGCAGTGGGGGTAACAGTAGGAATGGTTCTGTTGTGTCTGTTTTCTGTATGTGTTCTGTGGCTGACTGGAAGGTTCTGGTGTCACCCTGAGAAGGCTCTGGAAGGTGGCACATCTACTGCCCCAGGTCGGTCAGATCCAAACTGGAGCCAAACATCTTGACTAGCTGTTCTTCATAGTGTGAGATGTTTCTCTTCATAATGTCCATGCAGAGGCCCAAAAGTCTCTCAAATGCTTGAACATTCATAACTAAGCAGGTGACATTTCTAACTGCATAAGCCGAAGCAACTCTAGGTTTGTTGGTGACAAGTGTGAGCTCTCCAAAGTACTGCTTATCCTTTAGTGCTTTTTCTTTTTTTTTTTTTTTTTTTTTTGTGGCAGCGAGCAATCTCAACCTCCTGGCTCCCCGCTTCCTTGTTTGTTTTAGTCTAGCTCCTAATCATGATCCGTATTTCCAGACTCAGGATGTAAAAGCTGTTAGTTTTTTCACCCTGTCTCCATCCTTCTAGTTCTTTTCTCCTAGCCCATCAATAATCTTCATTTGTTCTGACACCTCTAATAATTTAAGGAGTGTCACAGACTCAATAAATGATTCAAACGTCTGCCTCTTTTTTGCATTGTTTTTCACTATGATTCTTCTAAAAGTCACCCGGCCCAATCCCCACAGGGCACCTTCAGAAGTGGCATGGTAGCAGCCCTCGGAGTATTGTACATCACTGCTAGTTCTCCAAAACTGCCACGGTTGTCATACTGACCAACAGAACGCATTTGGTTATCTTTTGTTACTAAAATGTCATAGGTTCCCGGTTCCATAAAAGTTGTCATCATCTCCTTGGTCAATGACATGCTCTTTTACTTTGACTGCTCTTTCAAACATGGTATCGAGAACTTCAGAAAGCTGTTTCTGATCAATATTTTTGAAAAGAAGAATATCTTCGGAAGCTTTCTGAAGTCTGCATCTCTGTTCATCAGTTCTAGGATGAATCACCCGTGGATCAGTATCTTCCTCCTCCTCATCAGGGTTACAAGCTTCTGCACATACTGATACTCGTCCATTAAATCTGCCTGGAGCCGGAGCTTCCAGGTCGTCTTCGTCCTCCGTCTCACTGCTCGCGTCCGTGTGGGGGCCACGTAGGGCCCCGGCTCGGGGTCGTCTGACCGGGCGGCGGCGGCGGCGGCGGCTGGAACGCGGGCCTTGGGTAAACGGGTGAAATAATCCACCGCGAACTCCACGAGGTCGCCACCGTGCAGCCCTGAAGTGGCCCAGCGACGCGGACCGGGCCCCAGGGCCTCTTCCTCCTCACTGCCCCCGCGGCTCGTCGTGCGCGGTTCACTGGGGTCTCCTCGCAGTGCGCCCGCAGCGGCCCGGGCTGTGGTTCCAGGCCGCGCCACCCTACGCTCCCTCGGCCAGGCTGCCGCCCCATCATAGTTCTGATATGGAATAATGTTCCGCGTTCTTGGCTTTGTAAATTTCAAAACAGAGCTCTAAAAGTGGGATTTTTCCTCCATCTATTAAAACACAGTGACCCCTAAGAAGTCCTTGGTGCATTTAAGTTTTCTCTAACAGTCTGCGGTGGCTCTAATCACCAACGGAGGACTCTCATAGCACAGAGGTTCACATGGAACCGTGTTCCAAAAACAGAAAGTTTAAAAAAAGGAAAATAATGATCTTCTCAATAGCAAGGCAGCCCTCTCCCTTAATATCAGAAAAATCCTGAATCTTTTTGTACAGATTCTAAAAAATTAGTTGCTAAAGATGCTGTGTAAAATTAAACTATACACCATTAAGAAAAAGAAAGTGGGGCCAGGGAGATGGCTCTGTGGAATAAGCGCTTCCCTGGCAAGCGCAAGGTCTTGAGTTCAATCCCTGGTTTCGAAGAAAAAAGAAAGCAAGCTGAAAACTAAATTCCCCAAACTGTAAAATGCTTTTGTTTGTTTTTTTGTATTTTGGTAAGGGTCTACAGGGTCCTACCGGTCTCACTGTGCAGACAGGACTCAATGATCTGCGTTCAGCCTCCCAGAGCTGGGATTACAGGCGTGCACCACCACACCCAGTCTCAAGGCTGGCTCAGCGCCCCAGGGGCCACTGGGCTGCTGGGCTATTTGGCTTGCCCAAAAATGCACTGTATTTCAGAACTGTGCAAATTGTGTAAACATGTTCTATACAACAGAAATAGCAAATATCTGTTGCTATTTCTTTTTTTAAAAAAAAATCAACAAAATACGTACGTACTTCTAAGTAATTTGGAACGAGAAGCTACCATAAAATGGAGCAAGATTGAGTGATAGCCGGTCACAAATCAGATGAAATGGAAGCCTGAAGAGAAGCCTTCGGTAGACTGCTCCTTGTTTGGTTATGATCAGAGAGTGAGCGGGTGGCCTGAGTGATGGGCAGGAAGTGGAGTTCTCCGCAGGGAAAAAGAGAAAGATCGGAAGACTTCGTTCAAAAGTAGGGGAAGCTGGCAGCAGCGATGAGGAAGAGCCTGCCCAAGAGCACTGAGCGGCCTGCCGGTTAGTGCCAGTAGAAACAGGCCCCGAACATCCAGGGAATTCAGGGAATGTGGCTAAGTCAGCAGGCCATGCAGGGAGGCAGACCAGACAGGGAGGAGCAGCAGGGATCCCTGCACTGTGTGTTCCCCTTACCACAAAGTATTCGAGAAGCCAGGGCGAGGCTGGAGTGGGCCATGTCCTGCGGTCAAGGTAGGGCTGATCAGGCACAAGTCTCCTTGCTGCTCTGCCCTGGCAGTGTCAGGGGCTCCCAACCTGCCAGGTACCAGCTGAGAATCTGCCCGATGCACCCAACCAGGTCATGACAGGGAAAGGGACATTCACAAAGGGTGCAGGAGTCACTCTCTGCAATCCACCCCAGCTGAGATACCAGTGAGTAAAACCTAACACCTCTGATCAGATTTAGTCACAGGGAAGAAAAAGACGAGAATCAAGTCACCCACTGCAAACAGTGGGATGGCCAAGGGGAGGGAAAAATTCCAAGGCAGAGCAGAGAACCCAAGAGAAATAAACACAGGCAGGCTATGAAGCTCTAGGAATGGCAGCTGATGGCTTCCTGGGGCTCCTCTGTGAGGGGCAGATGCAAGTCTGGGGGCTGAACTCCAGCTGCCCCAGCTAGGACAAAATCCCTCCACATTCTCTGCATTAGTATTTGCATTTTTAAATCTAGACACTGGTGAGATAAGTTCTTCCCAAAACTTCCTTATCATCCTCAGAACTACTTGAGGCCCTTTCTAAAAATACCAGATTCCTGCGCCCTGCTGCAGACCTGACAGATCAGAACTCTAAGAGGGGGGGTGCAGGGACCTGTGGGACAGCTTGCTGCTGGGTTCCGTCAGTACAGATCTCAGGGCATTTCCCAAGGCCCAGACCTCCGAGTCTGTTCTAGTAAGTGACCCAAGCAGCACCGGAGCTGGGGCCTCTTCCTTCCTAAATAAATCGGCGCACATCTTGCTATGTCTGTCCCTTTGCAGTACAGCTGCAAAAGGCCACAGACTAGGTAAACCACAGAAATTTCTTCCCCACCAATTTGGAAGCTTGGAAACTCAACACTAAGATTCCCCAAACCTGGTGTATAGCACCTTCTCACTCTTCTCACATGGTGGATGAGATGAGAGTTCTGTCATAGGCCTCTTGAGGGCTCTATACTCATGACAGATTGAACACCTTGCAAAGGTCCCTCTTGTATTTCTATCATCTTGGGGATTGGATTTCTCTCTCTGTATCTCTTTCTCTCTCTCTCTCTCTCTCTCTCTTTTTTTTTTTTTTTTTTTTTTGGCAGAACAGGGGATTGAACTCCGGCCCTTGTGCTTGCCAGGCAACCACTTATTCTACTGAGCCATCTCCCCGGCCCCTGGATTTCAATATAACAATTTAGGGGGACATCAGCATTCATCCAGTCCACTGTAAATGGATGCAGGGCCTGAGGACAGGGGCCAGGGGCCTCCGAAGGGACAGGAGTGGGGAAGGAGACCATGCTGAGGAACGCTAAAGCGTCACAGGAGGCCCAAGAAAGACACTAGCTGGCGAGTCACGAGGACCTGCCTCATTTGGAAGTTTCCATGCCTCCATCTCCACAATGGTCCCAAACAACACAATGAACTTAGATATGGATGGTGGTAGACCCTAATGAAGAGGCCAGAGCCATATCTGTCTAAAATCACGCAGCCTGTCAGTAAGAGTCAAGAGATAAACTTTATGCCTTCCCAACCCTGAGGCATGGCTGGACTTACAAACTGTGTGCTGAGTCCCTCCGCATCTGGCTTTTGTCTATGAATCAGTTTTCAGACCTGAGTGTTCTAGGGCAACTCCAGTCACTGTCCATCCCCACTGGGCATGGCCCACCATGCTCAGCCAGTGCATCCGCAATTGCCCAAGTCCCTTCCAAAGGGCTTGCCCAGGGCCCCAGAAAGGAATTTAGCCCCTCAGTAGTTCTGGGGCTGCTGGCTTGGCCACAGCTCATGGAGGACCCTCTTGATCCTCTAGCACCTTCACTCCGAGCAGACCTGGGCGCTGGTCCACAGGCACCAATATGGACCCAGCAGCATGCCCTGCTCCCTGCCAAGGGGCTGCTTACCTAGGCAAGGCCAGCACCTTGCCAGGGAGGCAAACTTGATCAATCCTGTACAAGAAGACCTGCTAGTGGTCTTGGCTGTGGCCCAGGGCTCAGGAGTAAGATTTCACACTGCCAGAGCCACCCCATCCAGCCCCAGGCAGAGACTTCAGCACCAACTTCCAGAACTGGCTCTGCCATCTCTCAGGTCAAGGGTATTTGCTAGTAACACCACACATGGAATGGTCAAAACTTTATTTTATCACAGGTATGGAGGTTTATAAGTCCAGGACCAAGATGTTAGCAATTTGGTTTTTCTCTTGTTTTGATTTTTAGTGTTTCTTTCTTTGTTTGGAGACAGGGTCTCACAGTGTAGCTCAGGTGGCCTTGACCTTCCTGCCTCAGCCTCCTGAAGGCTGGGATGTTAGGCTGTGCTAGCATTCTGAGGCCTGTCACGTGGCTTACACATGTTCAGCTGTGACCGCACAGTCCTTCCACTATGGATGTTCTTCCCAGCGCCCTTGATGAAGACCCACCCACAAGACCTCCTGAACTCTGATCCATTTCAAAAAGGCCAGTCTCCAGTATGGAGTCACAGTGGGAGGCATCCCGGAAATCAAGGCTTCAGCATTGGAAAGAGGATACAATTTAGTCCAAGAAATCAAGCATCTGTCAGACCGCACACATACTTGCTCCAAGGTCAACCTTAACATCAAGGTGAATGGGTCCTGCAACACGCCCTGTCCACCCCTGAAGCTCAGGACCCCCGATGCTACACTCAGTACGAGGGCTGCAATGGCTGAATGAGCCGCAGGAACTATGGGTCAGAACAGTTTCCTAGACATCACAGAGCCTCCAAGATCCTGGTTGGCACAGCACCCTGACCTACTTAGCTCCAGACAATGAATTCTAAGGTCACCTTACTTTAGATCCAAACAAACACATGGCACAGAGCACATTCTTACACTTGCCACGTCAGTGCTTATGCCTCTGTGCTACTCCCCAGCCCCAAGGAGCACATTCTAATTGTTCTCAAAGCCCAAAACAAAATGCACCAAGCAGCAAATTAGTAACCGTGCCATTCTAGTGGGCCGCTTCTGCGAAGCGTCCTCCCTCAGCACAGAGAAGTGGCACAGTGGGTGGGGCCAACCTGGCCATGCCACTAACAAACACGGCTCTCTGTCCACATCTCAGGACCCTGACAGAATCCCTGAATATCCAGAACACTGTAGCCAGCAGCCATGTCAGAAAAATGTCATCTTTGTTTCTAATTCAATGCCAACAGGATCAAGATGTCATACAAAAGCCAGACCTAGAAAAAGACCCACATCTTCTTCACCATTCACAGGACATATTCAGGGAAGAGACCAGTGACAGCCTAGGGCATCTATCCCTAGGAAAGGCAGCCCTGGGAAAGGGAACTCAACGTTGAGGCCTGGAACTCCTGTTGGTGCAGCCGTCCTGACCAAGACAAGTGGGAGTCGAAAAGGAGTTTCAGAGAGCATCGTTCCAGCTGGTCACAGTGTGTAGGAGAATGGCACAGGGACTGCCTGCCATTCTGTGGCCAAACTTAAGGCAGGAAAGGGTGGTCACTAATAGCAAACATTAGGAATGGCCACTCTGGGCCTGGGGCCGATGGCCACATCCCAGGTGGACACAATTCACAGCCACCTCAAGGCCGGGATTCTGTTATGTCACCCCAGGGTAACATCCTTCAGCCTTCTGGTTCTTTTCTGTGGCTCATATTAAAAGAGAAAACAGAGAGACAGACAGATGGTACATAAGTACACCACATGAACAGCAAGAAGAGAAATCCATAGCTGCCTCCTGGACCCAGTCCAGTAAGATTCCTAGGCTCTGGGGTTCTAGAACACTCAAGAAAAAACCAGAATCTCTTCTGATGCCTGGTGGCTCTTCATGGTCCCTATCTGATGGTCACAAACTTGAGCTGAGCTGTATCTCAGGGCCTCACCACTACTTCTGAGAGGATGATGGCTTTTCTCAAATTTTTCTTCTTTTTACAACATAAGGGGGGCCATAGCTCAGAACAAGTCACTGTTTCTAGGTTCATCTCAAAAGAAGCTATTTCATCTCTTTCCAGAAACCTCTTACCCCAGACACACACACACACACACACACACACACACACACACAGGCTGCCTCTGTAAACATCTATTTCTACTCAACCTAAATCCAACCCTGAGAGGTTAAGTATCTATTCAGAATAAGTATAAAAAGTAAGGAAATTGAGCAAAGGGAAAACAAACTAAAGGGAAGATGACTCAAGCTGAAGCACAGCCCACGAGAACTCCAGGTCAAGCTGAGAAGCAAGACAGCCACCAAGCTGCCTCAGACATGACCTCTTCAGGGTATAAACTTGATATTTCATCCTTGGGAGAATATTTTTTAGGTTTTTCATTGGTGCTGTGGATAAATACAGCGCCTTCACATTGAGCTATATCCTGAGCCATTTTATATTTTTATTTTGAGCCAGGGTCTTGCTATGTCACTAAGTTGCTCAGGTTAAATTTGAACTTGCAATCCTCTTGCCCCAGCCTTCTGGGATCACAAGTACACACAACACAACACCCAGCTAGAAATGCTTCCTTAATGGGAGAAGAAGACAGATTAACACAGGGAAATACTACAGTTCTCTTCTTAGAATAAAAATCAAGCAACAGGGCCCAGCAAGTCTACGAGATAAGTGAATACTGCAGGCAGCATCCCAAGCTCACACTGAGCACCGACAGCCAGGTCAGAAGCGTGTCTCTGAAGGTGTTCAAAATGCTTCCCACTGCTCCCCAAAAAAGCAGCTATAAAACAGGAAGAACTGGAGAAATGAGGACTACAACTGTTGTAGCAGGGGCCAAAACTTCCCCTCCAGCACACCCCACTCACTCTCTGGCCCTGGCATACTGGAAACGCTACCTCTCCTCCGCAGCTCTGGGCACGCAGCACACAGGCAACGTGTGTCATACACAAGTGCCCAACACACATATGGACCACTACCAGCTCTCTGTAATGAAGTGTAGGAGACCAAGCCATCCCTCAGCGGGGCCCAGCAGAGCTCAG
Organism: Ctenomys sociabilis; assembly: GCA_004027165.1. Taxonomy (NCBI): domain Eukaryota; kingdom Metazoa; phylum Chordata; class Mammalia; order Rodentia; family Ctenomyidae; genus Ctenomys; species Ctenomys sociabilis. The sequence goes on along the minus strand of PVKA01012174.1, from coordinate 6,264 downwards.
GCGGGGCACACACAGCTCTCCTGGTGACTCCCCTGGGGGTCAGTGCCACTCAGCTCTCTGGGACAAAAAAAATGACTACAGCAGAGTGCAGCGAGTGAAAACAACAGCTTCCCAAAACATCCCGCATTCGAGAAATGTGGCTTCTGTGGTTGTGAAAAGGAAATTAAAATTTTAAATAAAGCTTGCCAAGAATGCCCGCCCAAACCAGATGACCACGTCTGGACAAGCCCAATAACTGGACATTTCTTTCTTTATATAACCCATTCTTGTTTAACCGATGGCCTTGCAATGAAACTGGTGACAGAGTTAAAAGTCCCTTAGCAATGCATGATGTCACCCAATGCTCCAATCACAGCATGCATTATATGTGCCTTTGTACCTTCCTGCTTGCTCTCCCTATAAAAGTCCCCAAGAGGCCGGGCGTGGTGGCGCATGCCTGTAATCCCAGTACTCGGGAGGCTGAGGCAGGAGGATCATTGTGAGTTCGAGACCAGCCTGAGCTACAAAATGAGCTTAAGACCAGCCTGAACTGCATAGTGAGACCCTGTCTCAAAAAAAAAAAAAAAAAAAAAAAAAAAAAAAAAAAAAAAAAAAAAAAAAAAAAAAAAAAAAAAAAAGACAAAAAAAAAAAAAGTCCCCAAACCCCAAAGTGCTCAGGGGTCTGCCTCTTTGGGAGAGATCCCAGTCAAGCCTACCAGTATAATAAACTGCCTCCTACACCTTCCTGGTGTTGTTTCTTCCCATATGAGGTCTGTTTTCTCTAACAGTTTTACTGTTCAGCATGAAGCACAAGCCCTAGAAATGCTTCAGCTCAACCAGAAATGACTGCAGTTCATGCAGCCCTCTGTACCTGGAGCAGGGAAATAGGTGAAGGAGGTGAGATTATGCTCACAAATAAGCACAACGAAAAGCCCAGCAGGACAGATCTTGTGCCAATAATACAAAGTGTGATTTAAAAAATTACAGTGATTGCTTAACCTTAAAAAAATTATTATAATACAAAACACGTGGCCAGGCATGTTGGCGCACGCCTGTGATCCCAGCACTCTGGAGGCAGGAGGATCACAAATCAGAGGCCAGCCGGGGTGACAAAGTGAGTTCAAGGCCCCTGGAATAGACTGCTATCTCAAACCCCCCCCCAATTTTTTTTTTTAATTTTCAAATTAAAAAAAAACAACACACTATCCTTACACTCTTAGGCCATCATTCTTGTCATGTTCTAAAGCAGTTCTGGAAGTCCTCATTCACAAGTGTCTTCAGTTGCAATGTTGTGGCTACCGTGACATCTTGAATCAATTCAAACTGCTCCCTTTCAGTCATTTTTGACTTTGGGGCGGAGCCAAAAGTTCCCTCATGGCTCCAGACTCAGTAAATATGGTGGGTGGGGACACGTGGTAGTGGGGCAAGAGCCCACTTTCCTGGGGCAGCCACTGGCAGCAGCAGTCACTGCACTGCTTCACTTTTGTTAGTGAACGTTCGCAGCACACAACTGCACTCCGCACAGGAAGGTGGAATCTGCACATAATGCATCTTAATTCTTTTTGATTTCCCCTTCTCTTTCCCTCACCATATTTTTCTTTTTTTATCACAGCTTCTAAAGAGAGAAAGGACTTCCAGAGCCACTTGAAGAGAAGGAAAAATACGAAAGGTGAGCATTAGTGAGGAAGCAAAGAGAGGCTGAAGGGAGGGGATGGGAATGGGAAAGAAGGTGAGCACATGCGCCAAGCTCCAGTGAAACGCGGCAGGAGGGTGACAACCAGCAGGCCTGCCAGTGCGGATCACCCTTAGAACACACGCGCAATCTGGTGTGAGGAGGGTTACAAGTCTCTGGAAGAATACAGAGTCCACACTTAGGAAATTTCAAAAACAAAACAGAACAAAACAAGCATGCCTCAGGAAGTGGTCAGAACAACAGGACAGATGTGTTCAGAGTAAGGTGAAGTTTGTGACATTTTATCTTTTACTGTAATAATTTTACTGTAAATATTCGCTTATATTTTTGTCCTAAAAGAAGCTACATCAAGGACCAGGGAGATGGCTCAGTGGAATAAGCGGTTCCCTAGCAAATGCAAGGGCCTAAGTTCAATCCCCGGTTCCACAAAAAAAAAAAAAAAAAAAGCAGCTACATCAGAACCTCTTAAATCCATCTATCCAAAAAGAATCAGTCATGTCTGAGAAAAGTGACCTCTTTGGCCAATCTCGAAGGTTTAGCCAGGGCATGACCGTGAGTTCCTGACTCAGTGCCCACGCACAGGGGTCGCACTTAGCAGCCACCCAGCACAAGCAGCCCAAGCTGGCCCCTGGCAGCCAGAACCAGAACTGGGCTCCCCCAGGGTGTGCTTTGTGCTCACTTCCTGGATTCCCTGGATCTGTTTCCCATCCCAAGCTCCATGCTCAGGAAGCCGAGGCCCGCCCTTCCCTGCCACTTCTGTCCTGCCTGCCAACAGCAGGTGCTCAGTGCAGACCTGCTTGTATGCCCAGTCTCTGTCCAGCCAAGGTCCCAACCTGCGTCATCCATCAGCCATGCATGTAGTTAACCACAACTGCTAATCATGAATTCTCTGGAGCACACAATCACAACGGTAACAGCCTGAGTAACTAAAAGCTATATACAGGGAGCAGCAAAGTCTACACCTACTTCGAGAGACAACTGAGATAGCAGGGGGGCAGACTATGAGTTCTTTAACAGAAGGCTTGGCTTCTGTCCACGCACTGCCAGCCTCTTTTCTGTGGCTAACAACACACCACCAGACACTGGGTAGTTAGAAAGCAAAGAGGTATATGTGTGCTCATGGAGAAGGCCAGAGGTTGAAAGGCCTCATCTGGAGATGATCCTCTGGTCCAAGGTGGACCATGGTGAGACAGGAAGCTGAGCCTGAGAGTCCTACCTTGATGGGCTCTTCTGGGGGAACATACAGTCTTAGTATGTAGACTGGCCTTGACCTCATGACATATCCCAGTCGAGCCTCAAAGCCACCACACTGACTCCAAAAGTTCTAGAAGATGAACTGCTGAGATAGCTCAGCGGACTGAGCACCTGCTTATCCAAGCACAGGGACGGGGATTCAATCCCTGGCACCATACGCTGTGCCAGCCACCAAAACCAGGTGTGGTGGCGCAAGCCTGTAATCCCAGTGCTGGAGAAGCTGAAAACAGGAGGATCAATATGAGTTGGAGCTGCATAGTAAGAACCTATACCAAATACATTTAGAAAAAAAAAATGTTGAAGGTATCCAGAAAGTATTTGAAACTAAACTTTAAAAGGTATTCACAGGTGAAGTAAATAAAATGTCCATACTGTTGTCAGTACCCCAGGACATACTCATGTGGGTAGCAGGAACCCAACTGCAGGAGGACTGTCATGTGTCATACACTATCCCTCCTTCAGCCCATGAAGCACTACCTCCACCTGCAGAGAAGTGGGGTTCATGCAAATCATAGTCACCTGAGCCTCGGACACAAAGCCACCTCTGACCAGGGTAAAATTCCCCAGATAGCGAGCTGGCCAGGCACAAGTTTATAGCATTGAAGTCTGTATGCCTGGCTTTTACGCTGGGTTGCTCCAACAGCCATCTTTTGCCTTTGTCTTTAAATTCTGGTTTTGTTTCACAAGAAAGTTCTGGATTTTAAGGCTCATTTTGTACATGCTCTATAAAATGTTTTTTGGATACCCTGTGTTCCATGCAACAGCTAGCAAAGAGCTTAATGAGAAGAGGCTGGCTCCTCTCTCCAGGGATTTCATGAAGTTCTTATGAAAATGAGTATGACAATCAAAGCAGCAGTGCCCACTTCACTCAGTCTCGTGCTCTGCAGCCTGTGTCTGTGGGACTGGTCGTTAGGACATGTGAAAACACTTCCTTTGAAGAGTTCACTGCTGGAATGAAAAACCAGGAGGGGCTGAGCCTCAGTCCTTGGAGAGGGCTGCATTCCCAAGAACCCAACACCTCACACCACCGTGGTAGGACACAAGCCACTGATCGGGCCTGGAACAAGAAAACGTGCTCCCTGTCTCCTCCTGAATAACCCACTTGTGGGGGAGCAGGGAGGGGCGCTCAGGTCTGCAGCGAAGCCTGAGACACACAGCTCAATCCCCTGGCGGAGATGGGGCATCCATCAGTGCGCCATGTCCAGATCCTCAGGAGACTCCCGAAGACGTATCTAGATCACCGCAGCCTAGTTCCTGCACTGACCTACAAACGCGATCAGCGGTTCTCGGGCACCCTGGGAACACTTTTACTTTGCTCCCTGCCTTACCTCTCACTCATTGTTTCGATACCAGGCAGCGGGGAGCGTGCAAAACAGGTCAGGAGCCTCTGCCACCCGTCACGTTGTCATGAACTCAGTACCATAGTCCTCGGGACTTCATTTCCTCATCTGTAAAGTGAGGCGGCAAAATAAGAACAAAAGGCTCCCTCTCCTTTTGTTTCATTACAGGGATTTTTTTTTTTTTTTTTTTTTTTAAACAGCCTTGCTGCCAACAGAATAACCTGGTTTCCTAGGTCAGAGCTCAGGCAATTTGATCACCAGAAACTGGACTTGGGTTAGTGCCAACAAGGAGCTGGGCAGCTTGGGATGGCAGGTGACTAACAATTCATCCAGTGGTTCCTGTGCTAAAATCTGCTCATGTCAGAAACATTTCATCCTAGACAGGTGCAACACAAGAAAAACCGCCAGGGTGGCTTTCAAGGGGAAACTGGCACTGCTGTCACATTAAGGTCCAAACCCAGCCTAAAATGTAAACAGCTGTGACAGCCAGGTCACTGACAGGTTTAGGATATGGCCTCTGAATGCAGCCTTACCAAGGCCAGGGTACGACGGGTTCATGTAGGCATGGCTTATTTTAGGAGTGTACACAGTTCAGGGAGAGTAAGGCAGGGGGCCTGAAGCGCCCACACTTCCCCACACCACTGGGTACAACTCAGCAAAATGCCCCCAACACCCAATCCCTACCCGCCTCCGGGGGGCGCTGCTACGTGATGCAGATCAACTCCCATCTACCCAGAGAACGCACTAAACCTCACCCACAGCTTGGTTTTCGGCAAGTAACAGGTCTTGGAAATACAAAAGGCAAGAAAGAATGCCTGAAAATCTCAAGTTGAAGAAGTGATAACCCAAGAGTCTGATTCTCTGCTTAGCTAAGGACCAGGATTCAGTCAGATTAACCACAGAGAAACAGATCTCCACCAAGTGCTACATAAAGAATGCTGACAAGTGGGCTGGCCAACTGTAGCTCCAGGGCACAGCAACCAAGAGCAGGCAGGGCCAACCCTAGGCCAAACCACCGCCCTCCAAACCAGCCCAGCTACTTGGGAGCAGCATGCCTCAGCAAGCCTCAACACTGCTTGGGGCAGCAGCGGGGAACAGCACTAGGGATCCCTCCTCCTCACCCAGTTGTTACCCACTGGGTAGAAACAGGCCCCCGGTGAGCTGCTGAGACAGCTGGCCAGTGGTTGTGAATTACCACACTTCTGCTGGCCTGTCGTGGTGTCTTTGTTGGTGCAGCGAAAATCTTGACAATCCTAATCTTGAAGCTATATAAAGAACACATGTTTCTGTGGGCTTGAGTCCCTTTAGGAGGCAAAGGGATCCCCACAGGAGGTTTTCTAGGCCAGCCTGGGCCTCGGGGCTCAGAAGGACATCAGCCACCATTCCAGGGCTCAGTGCAGAAGCCACTTCTAACCCACACTGCCCTGTGGCCTGTGTCACCCACAGGGGACCTCAGGCACTTCTGATCAGGGGTTCCTTGTGGGGAACCTGAATGGTCCTCAGAGACTACCTCCTCAAATCCAACGTACAGAAGCCAAAATGGCTTCTCACACCCCTCCTACTGCCCCAAGAAATTCTGAAGCAGAACACCTCATATCAGACCCCATGGTACCTATGAGGCCCTATTGGCCTGAAAAGGTCCCAGCTCCTAGAGTAGGGCCAAGGATTTCCTAGGTGTAGGTCATCCCCTCTCCACCTCACACCCTGCTCCTTCCGGCCACCATCTCCTTGTCTGAGGAACAAGGAACTCCTCTGACCGCCACAGACTGAAAGCCATGCTTCTGCCTGCCCTGAGCGCTTCCCTTCTCTCCATGGCGAAGGCCCTTCATGGCTGCTTTCTTTACTGCCTCGTCTCCTTCCTCACCTCATCCCTTCCCCACACCTTTCCCTGACTAGTACCCTGTAATGGTTACATTGGGTTGTGTCAACTGGATTGGCTTGGGAACCTCTGAGGAGGGCTGGGGAGATGGCTCAGTGGAATAGAAAGAAAGAAGAAAG
>PVKA01012173.1:0-58621 GCA_004027165.1 Ctenomys sociabilis | reverse complement strand
TTTTTTTTTTTTTTTTTTAATTTTTTTTTTTTTTTTTTTTTTTTTTTTTTTGTCTTTTTGAGACAGGGTCTCACTATGCAGTTCAGGCTGGCCTTAAGCTCACTTTGTAGCTCAGGCTGGTCTCGAACTCACAACAATCCTCCTGCCTCAGCCTCCCGAGTGCTGGGATTACAGGCATGCGCCACCACGCCCGGCTAAATTAAATTTTTTGATGTCCTTTTTTTTTTTTTTTCCAGAACCAGGGATTGAACTCAGGCCCTTGCGCTTGCCAGGGAAGCGCTTATTCCACTGAGCCATCTCCCTGGCCCCCTAAATTAAATTTTTTGAATGGCCAGAAGTTTGAACTTCTTTTTTCTTGTATTTGCTGGTCATTTGTACTTCTTTTGAAAGTGTCTCTTCATTTCAGTTGCCTATTTTATTTTGGGAGAGTAATGTTTTGAGTTATTTATATATGCTAGATGTTAGTCTCCTATCTGAGAAATAGCTGGCAAAAATGTTCCCATCTTATTAGTTTTCTCCTCACTCTGTTGATTGTTTCCTTTCCTGTGCAGAAGTTTTGTAATTTGATATAATCCCATTTATTGATTTCTGATATTATTTCTTATGCAATTGAAGTTCTATTCAGAAAGTTCTTGCTAACACTTATGACTTAAAGAGTTCTACCTATCTTATCTTTCAGTAGGTTGAGTATGTATTAATATTTAGATCTTTAATCCTTTTTTTTAGTTTAATGGTGAGAGATATAGGTGTAGATTCAGTCTGCAGGAGAATACCTAGTTTTTCCATCACCATTTGCTAAATAGGTTATCTTTCCTTCAACATATGTTCTTGGCCAAATGGTCAAAGATCAAATAACTGAATGTGTTTGAGATTGGTTCACCACCCTCTCTTTTGTTCCATTGATCTACCTGTATGTTTTTGTGCCAAAACTATGATGTTTTTATCACTGAGACTTTGTAGTATAGTTTAACTTGAAGTCAAGTATTCTGATACCTCCTCCTTTGATTTTGTTGCCCAAGATTGTTGTCATAGTTTGGGGTTTTGCAAGGGGAACAATACAATACAATACAGGACACATATTTTATTGAATTATTTATAATAGTCACCCAAAGAACCATATAGTAAATGAGAATGCAGGAAATCTGTTCACCGATTAAAGACCAAAGAGTCCAGCTAAGGGCCTGGATCCACGATAATGTCCAGCATGAGTCTAGCTGAAAACCTAAAGCTCATAAAAATGCCTTCCACAAGTCCAACTGGAGGCCTAAAGCCCAACACAACATCTCATGCTGGCCTGTTTCACAGATCTGTGTTGGGAAGGCCCAAAATTCAGTGACTGAAAACTAGAAAGTCTGTCCCATAGGACAAAGAATCTGTGCTAGCAAGCCAAAGGTTCTGAAGTGGAACCAGGAAACAACAGTCAAAAGTAAGAACCAGAGCTCCCCCCTAAAAGTGCCACAGCCATACTCAGCAGCAGTAAGGTTCCAAGCTCCTCTGATGAGGAGGAAAGCTGAGTTCCCATTAGGAAAGCCAACATGACAAGCTTCTCCGGGAGACTTAGCAGTTTACAGTCTTCCCAAAGGAAGTGATGTTCAAGACAGAACTCTCCCAAAGTGAACCATAGCCATTCTTAGCAACAGTGAAGTCCCAAGTGCCTCCTCTGATGAGAGCATCCGCGTTTATCAGGAAAGCCAGCATGACAAGGTCCCCCAGCAAAATAGCTCAAGAGAACTGGCAACTCCCTAAAGCTTCCCAACAGCTTCCAATGGCCTCTCTAACAGCTTCTCCAGTTCTACCTCTTCGGTTGCCTGCGACAATCCTCAGGTGGGCCTCCCACACACAGCACCACACTGTTTTCTGTAGCTTGTGAGGAATACTGTAAGTATTTTGAATGTAATTGCACTCAATTTGAGTATCAATTTTGGATATATGATCATTTAGACTATATTGGCTCTGCCAGTTCAACAACAGGGGATATCTTTTCATTTTCTGATGTCCTTTTTGATTTCTTTTTTCAGAATATTATAGCTTTTATGATAGAGGTCTTTCACTTCCTTGCTTAGGTTAATTGCTAGATGTTTAATTTTCTTGATACAATTGTGAAAGGTATTGACGTTTTAATTTTCTTCTCTGTGAGCTCACTTTTGCTATTGACTTTTGTGTGTTCATTTTGAATCATGTGCTTTGCTCCAATTTTATTAACTTTAACAGTATTTTGGGGCCTTCCATACAGAGAACCATGTCATCCATAAATAATGATAATTTGATTTCTTCTTTTCCTATACATATCCCTTTTTATTTCTTTCTCTTACTTGATCGTTCTGGATATTTCGAGTACTATATTGAAAAGAAATGGTGACTGTAGACATCCCTAGTTTGTTTGTTACTAATTTTAGAGGGAAAGCTTTAAGTTTTTCCCATGATTGAGGCCACTTTCTTTTGTTTTTGATGGAACTGGGGTTTGAACTCAGGCCCTTGTGCTTGCCAGGGAAGCACTTATTCCACTGAGCCATCTCCCTGGCCCTTTTTTTTTCATCTTTTTAAGACAGGGTTTTACTAGCAGTTCAAGCTGGTCTTGAACTCCTTTGTGGCCCAGGCTGGCCTCAAACTCATATTGAGCCTCCTGCCTTAGGTTATTAGTTTGTCATAAACAGCTTTTATTGGATTCAGGTAAGGTCCTTGTATATATTTTTTCTTCATCTTTTTTTTTTTTTTTTTTTTTTTGTCATGAAGGGACATTGGATTTCGTCAAGAACTCTTTCCACATCTATTGATTTGATCACGTGTTTTTTATTGCTGCTTTTGTTTATGTGGTGTATTGCATTTATTGATTTGCATATCCTGAGTCATCCCTTCATCCCTTGGATGACTCCTACTTGGTCACAGTGTATGTTCTTTTTGATGATGTGTTGCATTCTATTTGCCAATATCTTATTGAGAATTTTTGCATTTATGTTCATTAAGAAAAATGGTCTGCAGCATTTTTTAGGTTGGTTCTCTGTATGGTTTTGGAATTAGAGTAGTGGTGTCTTCTAGAAATAAGATTGGAAGCCTCCTTCACTTTCTAGAAATGAATTTGGAAGCACTTTTCTCTCACACTTTCATTCAAGAGCTTGAGAAGTATGTGGTAACATCCTTAATGGTCTTATTGACTTCAACAGTAAATCCATCAGGTCCTGGGCTTTTGTAGCTGGTAGATTTATTATTATTATTATTATTATTAGTATTAATTATTACCATCATCATCATTATTATTATTTTCACATTTTAGGACAGAGTCTACAGAGTTTCACTAGGAAGATCGGACTCGTAGAGGTCTGGAGGAGGGTTCCTGGATCCTCACTCAGGTGGCTTGCATTGGACCCTAAAGGGAAAAAGATGCAACCTGTCTGTCTGTCTGTCTGTCTACCTGCCTGCCTGATTCTGGTAAGACCCTTGGGAGCACTCCAGCTAGTCAGTCAGTCTTACTTAATGTGAGCAGAAGAAGAGCTGGATCAACTTTATCCAGTTAAAGCCTCCCTCAAGGAAAGCTCGATTGGAATGTTTAAACTCTGAGTACCAGCTGAATGCATAGTGAGTGCATGCAATGGATGGCACAAGCAAAAGGCTGGCTGCTCCATCTGTGCACCAAGACTTGAAAGCACTGGTTGTGGCCTCTGATTGGGTCCTTACCTACGGTTCCCTGGCGATCAACAGGTGCTTAAGGGAGGTCTTGAGCCTGGGTGTGGCCAAATATACATCTAAATGAGCTCTCTCTGAAAAACACCCACCCTTTGTCTGTTGCATCATTCAAGGGTTCACAACACACATGTAGGAAGTCAGGGGTAGGAACTAATTACTTAAAATCTGTAGTTCTTGACTGCAGGACAAAGGAGTTTTATGGAATTATAAATTAAATTAAATCACTCCCTACATCTCAAAGGGCGGGGGGAGAAAAACAGGCCCATTCTTCCTGCAAAATCTTCCTTGGCACCCTTGTTGGCCACAGCAGTTGCTGTCAGCACCTAAAGAAGATACATCTTCACTCCCTACTTCAAACTTCTCTACTGCTAGCCAATTGAACTGGTTCTAGCTAACCATTGCCTGCATTTGGCCCCATAGGACTCCCCCTCACCCTACTGAGATCATCTACCCAGGTCAGAGGGCATCATCTTTAATGCCCACCCGAGATGACTATCAATAACTCCTTCTGAGTTCCACATTTTCACTGAGGAAAAATAGAACTGTCGGCTCTGACAAGTGAGTTGTGTCGTGTTAGTCCTGAATAGATAAAACAGACCAAGCCCTATCAAATTGGGCCTCCAAAGGCTGTAGTCATTGCAAAAGTTGAGGACAAACCTGTGACTTTCTTGATAGATAATGGAACAGAGATCTCTGTCATCAAAAGTTTCCTTTGTCAAAAAATTACCATCACTTTCAGGAAGATAGCTCAGTAGAATAAGTACTTGTCTTGTAAGTGCAAGGTCCTGAGTTCGATCTCTGGTACTGCCAAAAAAAAAAAAATTACCATCACCAGGACAACTGAGACTCTTGATCCTGCTGCCTCTGCCATCCACAAACTTATTGCCTGGGAGGCTCTAATCCAGTCAGCTTTGCTCTTGTTCAACCCTGAACATTCAGCTTTGACTGTTCCAAGAGGAAAATGATGTCTGAGACAGATAACTACAATCCTAAAGTTCTAAAAATTCTTGTCCCAGAGGTATAAAGTCTCTCCTGTGGGCCTGAACATCAACCATGCCACCTCACTGTGACCTCTGTTGTTATCAGATTGCATGGAAAACACAAACAGGCATCCAGCCCCACATCAGCCCGTAGACTATTAATCACCTGCGGCAAGATCTCTGTGCTGTCAACAATGTAGAGAAGATGCCTTTCTCTGCTTGAGCATTACTCCCATAAGCACCTTCAACTGGAAAATCCTAAGATAAAAAGCCAGCTCATTTGGACTCAACTGCCATAAAGGGTTAAAAAAAAAAAACTCTCCCACCTTGACCCCACACTTGTGTCCTGCACAAAAAGGAAGCCATACTAGCCGTCACAACAAACCCACAAGGCCACCTGAGAGGCTCAGATTCAGTTCAAGCCAGAAGCTTTATGCTTCTCTTCCCAAAGACCTTGAGTCTGGCGGCCTCCTCCTTGCACCCATCAACCCCAAGCTGCTGAGCCACCCCCTTCAGTTCTGTCTGCTGCACCACAGCCTTCTGCTCTACTGTCAGCAACTCCTTCTGTCTCTGTTTAATACTGGAGAATGCCACCATATTTTAGATGGTGCCCAAGCCTGGTTAAAGTCAAAAGTCCTTGCCACTGTGGTTGATCGTGACATTTGTGTGAACATAGTCCTCCGCTGAACACATCCAAACTGGGACTGTAATGTGACAGGGCCATCGAAGGATCAGTGCCCCTTGCTGTGCTGGAAGACCTCAAAGAGGGAGGCAAGAAGCCAATAAACATATCTAAAGTAACTGAAGTTACCCATTGGAGCCTCTACTGAAAGGAAATCTGCCAAAGCAGATCCTGTGAGATGGATGGACCCTTTATCAAACATAAATTCCTGTACATGTTTGGGTGCCCTATGCCTCTCCTGGGAGGTGGGAAGCCTTTCTTACATTTGGGTCCAACGTACTGGATTTGGTATTAACTCTGACTGTAACCAAAGAGGAAGAATAGCACCTACCATAGCCTGAAATTCCCAATAATCATAACCCTGATTTTTTTTTTGGCATAATTGGGGACTGAATTCAGACCCTTGCACTTGCTAGGGAAGCGCTTATTCCACTGAGCCATCTCCCTGGCCCAACCCTGAAATTTTGAGAGACTCATTTCCAGAAGTGTGGACCAAGGATTCACTCCCAGGGCTTCCTATCAGTCATGTCCCTTTGGTGATGGGGTTTTGTCCCAAGGCAACCCCACCTGTATCAAACAGTATACCTCTCCTGCCTATAAAGCCAGTTCAGCTCTCCCAGGTGCTATTGCTGCTGAGATGGCCCTCCATATACATTGCCCACACAAAAGCCCTGATACAGTATCTCACAGAAACTAGTTACAAGAATCTCCATAAACTTCTTGGAGTTTCTGGCTTCTATATGCTTACTCAGCCTGTCAGTCCTTGGCAGTGCCCAATGGCCTCTCAGGGCTGCCCCCTCCCTTTGCCTCTATGCTCTAACAGCCACATTTTTTTCTGGTTAAGAAAGTTGACAAGCTCACCTTAGATCAAGATCTAGATGCCCAGGGGCCACATCCTGTACTGGGATAAATTATTCAAGAAAAAGGAGTCTGACAGATGCTGAGTATACTCTGTTTACAAATGGAAGTATCTCTGTAAGAAAGAAAGTCTGACAAGTTACGTATGCAGTGATTACCTTGGACTAAACTATTTTGCCCCAAACTCTCCTGCCGGGATGATCTGTACAGCAAATTGCTTCTGGTTGCTGTTTGGAAACCTGCCACCAGTGAGGCAAAATAATCCAGTCCAAAGTCCTCAGCTCCCTTGGGGATTCATTTACTAAAAATACACTATTTTTAGAAGATCAGAGCCAGACCTGCCCCACCGTTTGTCCTGCAAGCTCAAGCTGCTGTGATGGCACCCCTACTCCTAAAGTCAGCTAACGCTTCAGGGTCTGTGCTACCAGCCTCAACCTCCCATTCCCTACCCACACTGAGAATAAAAGTTTATAGGGTCCTGCTGTAAAAACATCATCCCTAATTGTGGCCTACCCTTGATCATTGGCAGCAACACTGGACCTGCATTTGTAGCAGAACTGGAAAACTAGATTAAGTAAAACTACATACACCTTTTCATCAGTTAAAAAGACCAGCTTTATCTATAGACATTCATGCACACACGTATAACCCAGGTACACATTCACTGTCTCTACAAGTTTCAGAAATCCAGCCTTTGTCTGCTAAAAGAAGTTACCTGGACAGCTCCTCCAAGGCTCACTCTGCAAAGACAACAGTATGCATGACGAAAGCCTGAGGACACTGTTGATGGGGTTGCTCCATACTTAGTCCCCTTGATTTTTGTCACAGTGGACACTCTCTTAGATCAGATTATCTGGTCTCCCTCATTATTTTTTGTTTTAACACTTTCAAATCAGGTTAGTAGGACAGTTATAATAATACATTGTATATTGTTATTCAGAGGACAAGATGCAGACATAATATCTTGTCTAAACAAAATTTATTCTCAATGAACTATGAGAAAGTAGATATAATCTATCCTCTCTTTTTTTTTTTTTTTTTTTTGCAGAGCCGGGGATCAAACTCAGGGTCTTGTGCTTGCCAGGGAAGCGCTTATTCCACTGAGCCATCTCCCTGACCCCTATCCTAACTCTCTTGTGTATACATATGTATATATTTTTTACAACACAATGGTTTTTTATGAACACACTTTTGTGAAGTTAGTGACACATGACACTAGGTTGCTTAGCATCCCTCATTGCTTTGATACAGTAGTGTTACAGAACACACATTTCTTTCTAAAAAACAACTTAGGGAAAAACTCTGTAATAAGATAATCTCAGAGACCTTGACTAGAGCCCATTTTAGGATTGCTGGCAATGCTGCTATTGCTTCTATATGGGACTTGCCTTAGAAGATCACATGTAATATGCCAGCAAAGATTTGTCAAGAAAACAAAAAGGTGTTTTGCTTCTGTACTTTATGCTTGCTTATCTCATAAAAACTCTAGACCACCAGAGATTGGGGCCTAATTGTCTGAGAATGATCCTAATCAGTGCCTGCTGCCTCCAAATCCTGGGTGTCATTTTGATGTTTCTGCCTGCTGTTGCAACATAAGTACCACAGTTTGGGTGTCACTGTCTCCCCTTACTCTGAGATGGAACCATCAAGTTGCAGGAAAACAAGTTCAAGTCTCCCACTAATTCTGCATTATGGAGAGTTGCATAATTTTTTTTTTTTTTTGGTACTGGGTATCAAACTCAGGACCTTGTGCTTGTCACAAGGCACTTAAGCCATTGAGCTATCTCCCCAACCTCTTTGAGCTGTATAAGTACTTCATTATTATTACAATGTAATAACAATAATAATAGTAACATAAATAAAGTGCACAATAAATGTAATACCCTTGAAGCATCCCAAACCCATACCACCCCTCTCCTTGTACGGAAAAATTGTCTTCCACAAAACTTGTCCTTGTATTACAGGTAGCTAAGTTAGACAGAAATTTATATACAGTTGGAAAGGGACGGTGCCCTTAAGGAAGTCAGTGATGACTAAAGATATCAGAATTGTGGCTGGAGGTACATCTGAAGGTCAGGCCCAAAATAAAGATGCAATGGTCAGGCCTACATGCTTCCTTAAGGGACAAACAATAACTTGAGATTATATTGGAATTAGTGCCACCTAAACCATTAAGTCCAGATAGGCATCTGTTGCCAGGTGGCTGGATGGCCAGAGCATCTGGACCCATCCTATCACCAAATGCCCCATTTTTTCCATGTACCCTTACTATGTTACCTGTTCTTCTACTGGATTAATATTGGCTAAGCAATTGTAATTGTAATCCTGTGGGTTGATTGTAGTTTGATCCATGTTGTACCCACATGGTAAGTTTGCAATATAAATTACCCTTTAGTGGCCACCCTATTCAAGACTCCTCCTGGGATCCAAGAGCTATTATTCTCTCATTTCCAACAAAACTCTTATAACTTCTTCCTTTGGTTCATGACTTCATTTCTTGATATTGTGGAACCACAAACTTGGCAGACTGGGTATATAACGGGAGGGAGTTATGTATCACCTGGTACAAAAAATATTGAGGACTGTGGCTGTTCTCTAACATCAGCAAAACATGAGAAGGAGCAACCCTGATCTTTGGAATTCATCTAGAGAACTGCATTTTTAATTATCTCCATCAGGCTGATTGTACCTAGTATGACTCTATATGGACCATAGTTCAAACAAAAATTTCAACTAGTTTTTTTCACATCACTCTGTTTATTGTCCTATGTCACAAAGACTGTCATAGTTGTATTACCTGATCCGTGGTCACCTAAAGATTATTTTCAACAGCATGTTTGAAACCAAGTTATTAGGGACAAGGAGATGGCCCAGAGAATAAGCGCTTTTCTGGCAAGCGTAAGGGTCTGAGTTTAATCCCCGGTTCCGCAAAAAAAAAAAAAAAAAAAAAAAAAAAAAAAAAAAAAAAAAAAAAAAAAAAAAAAAAAAAAAAAAAAAAAAAAAAAAAAAAAAAAAAAAAAAGACTTGAAGTTATTAGAGACACCTCAAAGGTAAAGACAGTGGAGTTTGAAACTTTGTGATTTAATCATAGGTCAAAATAAGTCCATTGTTCAATGCAGGTCTTGTAGACGTCCTTGATTTTTTTTCTTCTTGTTGGAAAGAAATTATAAAAGTCATTGTTGGATCTGGAAAAGGTAAACAATATTTCTAATTAGTGCCTGCAGACACTTACTACACTAATAAGGGAATCTTGGTGCAAGATGTGGGTGATAGGAGTCGTCTAGGGACACTGGGTCATGGGGCTGGGAAACCACACTGGCACTGAGCCCGTCAGGGCACATACTCCTAGTGCCAGAGTTATAGCCCAGGGGGGCGGGGCGAGGCGGGGCGGGCCAGGCCAGAGCGGGGCCAAGTCGGAGCCGTTCCCTTGGGGAGATGCGTAGGGTGGGACTTCCGCCTGACCAGGACTACTTCCGGATTAGCGGGGAACTGCAAGTTCTCTTCCAGTGGAAAATACGCTGGTGGACCTGTCCCTCGGGGTAAGGCCAGCTCTCTGGCAGCGATGCCAGGAGGCGGCTCCGAGGCATGGGTTCGCGACACAGATGGCGACAGCGAAGGAGCTGTGGCCGCGCCGCCCGCCATCGACTTCCCTGCTGAGGGCGCGGAGCCCAAGTATGACGGTGAGAGTCCAGAAAGCTGCGGCCCCCTGTCCACCTGTGTACCCCGCAGGTCGGGCCGGCAGTGGGGTCCGCCTGGGATCGGGCTCACGCAGTGCCTCAAGGCTTGGTTGTGGGGGATGGGGAAGCAGCCGCGCTGCGCGGACTGGTGGGTGGGGCGGACGGGGCACCGAGCGAAGGTAAATAATTTTTATTGAGTGTCTGTAGCCTGTTCCTTTGCTTAAGTTCCTGTACCTTGGCTGAAGCCATTGGCCGGGGAAAACTTCTTGAGGTCACTTTCTAGTTCCTAAATCATACTTTTTTTTGTCATTGTTGAGGATTCATTCACTACTAAAATGGAGCTTTACAGATTATATGCTCAACAGCTTGGCTAAGAATTTCAATGTGTAAACTTCTCTTTTGGGTCATTGCTAATTTTGGTATTGACTTTTTTTTTTTTTTTTTTTTTTTTTTTTTTTTTTTTTTTTTTTTTTTTTTTTTTTTTTTTTTTTTTTTTTTTTTTTTTTTTTATGATTTCTTTTAGTGCGTCAGCGTGGAAATGCCCTGGGTCGTTTTGTTTTATTTTGAGACTTGGTTTTTAGGACATGTGACATAATTAAGTCACCAGCATGAAATATGAAGTAAGAGGTCCTTAAAACAGCGATCTAACTAGATGTTTAGTATTTCTCTAAACGCTGAGGAAGGTCATTAATTGCTATCAGTTGCTTTGGCAATTTAAAAAATTAAATCGTGCTGTCAAAAGTATATTGGAGTTGTTTCTGTAGCTCAATGGTAGAGCCTTTGCTTAGCACAGATGAGTAAGGTGCCAGGTTCTGTATCCAGCACCAAAAACCAAACAGAAGGAATGAATAGATAGATTCAAGGAGGTTTTAACTATGCAGTTGTCTTAATGCAATGGTTGCAGACAATACACACTCAGTCGAAGCATGAAACAGATATTGCTGTGTTGTAGTGAAATTAAAGGTGCAGAAAAGTTGAAAAAGTTTTGGAAAAGTTCTTCCAAAATTTTTACAGGGAAACACTAATTGTTTCTTTTTGAATGGATACATAGATTTTGTTTTTCCCACACACACCTTAGATGGGGTGTTACAGCAACTCCTTAGTGTGGAAGGTTATGTCCTAGGAGAAGTCCCAGCTGTAAACATTCAAGTCTGTTCTGTGATAAGAGTTTCTGCAAACTGAAGATTATTTCTTGAAGGGAGTGATCTTAGATAAACCTTTAAATTTTTTCTTCTCCTAAGTTAGTGATAATACTGTTGTGCTTAATTTTGCCCTTTCTGCCGAAGTGGCCTAGAATGTCTGGACACGATTGTTTTAATGAAGAGTGAAGTCTGTGAAAAATACCATGTCTTTTTAAAAAATTAATTGATTAGCCAGGCCTGGTGGCACATGCCTGTAATCCCAGCACTCAGGAGGCAGAGGCAGGAGGATTGTTGTGAGTTTGAGACCAGCCTGAGGTACAAAGTGAGCTTAAGGCCAGCCTGACCTACATTGTGGGACCCTGTCTCAAAAAGACAAAAAAAAAAAAAAAAAAAAATTAATTGATTGATCAAATTTTCAAGATAGACTCCTGCTGTGTTGTCCAGGCTGACCTGGAACTCACTATCCTATTTTAGCCTCTAGGAATGTTTTCCAATGTTCCTTCCATCTTCCCTGTACCTAGGGCTCAGGGCATGCTGTGCAAGCACTCTACCACTGAGCTACATTCAGCTCTTTTTTATTTTAAGACATTTTAGCCAAGGCTAAAATTTTAGCTGTCCAGACAGGGCTTGAACTTGCCATCCTCTTGCCTGTGCCACCACCATCCAACTTAGGTTTTGTATTTTATTTATTTTTTTATGTATTTGGTACAGGTTCTCACTAAACAGCTTGGATTTATAGTGAGCCTCCTGTTTTCAGCCTCCCCAGTGCTGAAAACATGCACCATCATGTCAGGTCTTGGTGGCTGGCTCAGCATGCCCTGGAGGCAGAGCCAGCTTGGCATATGGTGCCAGGCATCGAACCCTGGTCCTTGTGCTTGTCTAAGCAGGCTCTTAGTCCCCTGAGCTATCTTGCTGGGCAGGTTTTGTATTTTAGACTTGACTTTATATTGACATTTCTTTTGTGATAAGTTGGCTTTTAAAAACATTAAGATTGTATAACATTCATACTATCATTTATTTAGACTTTTGCTCATTGTTGAAAATAGATATGTCTTTTAATGAATTGCACATTTATATGCATAAGTTTTTGAGTATTTCTTTAGAATAAATTATATAAGATTGCTGAATCAAAGAATAAGTTTTTAAAAATTTTTGATACAGTGGTGGACTAGAAAGGTTGTATTGGTTTATATGCCCACCTGTGAAATTACCTCACTCATTTTCATTAATATTACTATTTTATACTGTGCTTTTTTGACTTGATAGTATTTATCAATGTCTTTCTGTATGCTTGCATTGTGTTCTATTGTGTGTATATGATTTCTTTAACAATTTTTCCAAATTCTAAACAACATTATGCTGAAAATTTTGTACTTTATTTCCTAGATATACATTTTCAAAAGTAGAATTCACAGGTTGAAGTTTGCATGTTCTATAGTGTATTGTTAAATGTTGCAAAAACTTTTATGCCTCTTATGTTTTAACATGTTTGCTTTTCTGTGCTCTTGATAATACCAAGTATTCCAGGCTTTAAGTAGTTACCAGTCTAATAGGCACACTGTTATTTTATTTATTGTTATTATTGTCATTTTTTGATGGTTGGGGTTGAACCCAAGGCCTTTGTAGTACATTATAGCCCTAGTCCCTTTTTCGTCTTTATTTTGTGAAAGATTTTTTTTTTTTTTCTTTTTCTCCACAGTTTCTAATTGGCCAGGATGGAATCCAACTTTCTCTTTTCGTGCCTCAGGTCTCGCTGTATTGGGATTACAGATTTGTGCCAACATGCCTGGTTTATCTTAGTTATTTTACTTATTTATTTATTTTTTGGTGGAACAGGGGATTGAACTCAGGCCTTAGCACTTTCCAGGGAAGCGCTTATTCCACTGAGCCATCTCCCTGGCCCACTATATCTTAGTTATTTTAATACATATGCCATACTAGTTATGTTAAATCTATTTGAGTTTTTAATTGTGTTTTTAATTTTATTAGCTTGTAAGGGCTCTATATAAATTTTATTTCTTTTTTGATCATGTAAAATCCAGACGTATGTACATATGTCTGAATTTGTGATTTATATTTTTAACTTCAAGATGTTTTTAGATAGAGAAGTTTTTACCTGGCCACGTGTTTCATTCTTTTTGTTTCTTTTCTATATTTAGACAGTTACATATTTATTTAAAATGAGTAGCACATCTGCATATATGCAGTTCATACTCCTCTTCCCCACCCCTTTTGGCCAGAGAGGAAAATGATGAATAGGCCCAGACTTGAAATCCAGGATCTGTGGGATTGGGTGTATAATTTAGTGGTAATGTGCTTGCATGAGGCCCTAGGTTAAATGTCCAGTACCACCAATCAATCAGTGAGTCAATCAATCTTCAATAAAGATACAACATAATAAAAAAAAGAAAGAAACCCAGTACCTTTAGTAGTTGGTGGAGGAGAATAAACGGTTTGAATCAGGGCTATCATCTGAGGTGTAGGAGATACAAAGATTGTCCATCTACATTAGGTTTCCAATTGAATCCGCTCACAACTCTTAAGAGGTAATGTGTCTGACAGTTTCCATACCATAGTTTCTGCTCTTTAGCATCTCCACCTTCCATTTCTTCTGTTTTAAATCTTGGCCAGTCTGTTTCTTTCTTGTTGGGATCTGTTCTTTCCTCCATGTTTCTGTAACGTACCTCTTTTACACAGCTCATCCTAGCCTTGCCTTATTTACTGTATGTCTCTACCTTATGTTCCTAGAACAGTTTCTGCAGACATTTTTCCTTTTGTTCTTTACCAGTTGAGTAATCCTCAAGTGAGAACTTTAGCTTTGTGTGCCAGCTCATCTGCCTGCTTGGGCTTCCATGGTGGAAGGAGGAGCAGCTTGGGAGTTAAATCTGATCTGCCTGACTGATCAGCAGCTTAAGTGCTTGAAGATTGGCATCCTCATCTATAAAATGCAGATGATAGCACTTCTTTATACATTGTGTTATGAGAATTAAAGGAGGTTATGCATGTAAAATACTTGTGCATAGATAGTGTGGGCTCAGCTTAATTTCCATGCTTCCTTCCTTCCCTCCCCTGCCAATCTCCTTCCTTTATCCCTGGGCCTCAAAAGAGGAAAGCCAGCTCACTTCCCCATGCTAGCTTGCTTGCTTTCATATTAACTGTTCTGTTTCACTCTCCCATTGCATACATTATCACTATCTCAAATATTTTCCCTTCTCCTCGTGATATCTTCTTGTTGGTCCTCCAGCTTCCAAAACTCAACTCACACTTAACTTCCAAAAAGCTTAACTCACCTTGGCATAGCTATACTTTTTTATTTCTATTACAGTGAAATAATATGTTTTATTAATTGGACTGTGCTCTTCTGTTATATGAAATATGCTTATCAATGTATTTTTTCTTTTTTAATTTTTAGACTCTGATGTCCCAGCAGAACTCCAGGTGTTAAAGGAACCTCTGCAACAGCCAACTTTCCCTTTTGCAGTTGCAAATCAACTCCTGCTTGTCTCTTTGCTAGAACACTTGAGCCATGTACATGAAACAAATCCTGTTCATTCAAAACAGGTATTTAAATGTAAGTACGAATAAGTTGTTAAATAAAGCTTTTTTAAAGAATATCATATTGATCAATGCTGCAGGTCTGAAAAGGAGATGGTATATAAAAATTGGGTGTGAAGAATTTACAGTCCTTAAATTTATTTTTCTTTTTTTTAATGTATTCAGTATAGGGTCTACAGGGTCTCATTACAGAGATCAGACCCGTAGTGATCCTCCTGTTTTCAGCCTCCCAAGTGTGGGATTACAGGTGTGTGCTACCACTCCCAGTCTCAATTCCTGTCTCAGTGCACTACAGAGGTGGGGTCAGCATGGCACACTGGGGATTGAACCCTGATCCGTGCACCTGCCTTAGCAGGTGCTTTAGTTCGCTGGGCTGTCTGGCTGTCCCCAAGCTGTCTGGCTGTGTCCTAAGTTCATTTCATATTTTTCTTGGGATAATTCTTTGTGAATATGTTCACTGGTAACTCTAGAATTATACATAATTGAATAAATAAAACATTGTTTTACATCTATGCTTTGATACTCATGTGCTTTTTGAGGGCCTATTACAGTTTTGTTGGTGAGTAAAAGAAAGTCTTGCATACTTTTCATGAGTCAGTTTTTAACCAGAGGACTAGAACAGATGCATATTGTGGTGCTGTATATGTTTATTGTTACTTCTGCCATAGGGTACTTATATGAGAAACTTGAGTCCCAACATGAACAGGGTTGTGGGTTTTGATACTTCTGGCCCAGTTATGTTAACTGAGACCGTCGTGGTAGCTTTAATATCTCAAGCCACAGATTCTGCGGTTCTTTTTTTTCCTTTGGTACCTGGAGTCAAAATCAGGACCTTGTGCCTGCCCGGCAGGCATTGTGCCACCTAGCTATATCCCCGGACCCTCAGAGATTCTTTTCTGTCAAAAAGTTTTCCTAAGTTTTTTAAGTGTTAGAAATGCTCAAACTTATAGATACCTTTATCTATATTTCAACTTAGAACTTTATTATTACTACTATTACTCTTTATTTACTATTACTGTTATTTTGGTGTGGTACCAGGGCTCAAATTCAGGATTATTGTACTACTGAACTCAACCTCAGTATCTTCTTTTATTTTCTTTGTTTTTGTAATAATAGGTGTTAATTTTTTTTAATCTCTTATTTATTTATTTGTTTTTTTGGTACAGGGACTCACTATGCGTCTTGGTCTCGTAGTGATCCTCCTGTCTCAGCCTCCCCAGTGCTGGGATTGTAGGCATACATCATCATGCCTGGTTTTGGTGGCCAACACAGCACATTAGATGCCCTTGGGTGGCATAGCATGTGGTACTGGGGATCGAACTTGGCTCCTTGTGCTTACCAGGCAGTGCTTAGACCACTGAGCTATCTCCCCAGCCAGACAATAGGTGTTAAACCCAGAGCTATTGCCCTAGCTCTTTCTTAATTTTTTAAAATTTTGAGACAAGGTCTAGCTAAGTCACTAAGTTGCCCAGCCTGGGCTGGAACTTGTGACCCTCTGCATCAGTCTCTCAGAGTGCTGGAATTATAGGAATATGCCATATCCAGGTAAAAGTATTGTTAAATAAATGATTATACTATGACCCAATCAGTTGCTCATCTAAATGGAGTTTAGGGCACAGAGAAAATACCCTCTGTGGCAGTGATGGTGAACCTTTTAGAGACAAAATGCCCATACTGCAGTCCAAAACTCATTTATTGCAAAGTCCAACACCGCAAATAACCTGAATACTGAGGTTTTAGTTTAGAAAAAAAGAACTCAGACAGCTCATGATGTTATCATACAGAGGGCTCTACATTGCCACTGCAACATGAGTACCATAGGTTTTCTATCGTGGCTCTGTAGTATCTGTATTTTTCTTTTTTGAGACAGTCTCACTCTGTTGCACAAACTGTCCTGGAATCAACACATTCAAGCGAATCTCCTGCCTTAGTGTCACTATTAGCTGGCCTGTTGGCACCCACCACCACCAGCAGCCTGCCTGACAAGCACAAGGTCCTGAGTTCGATCCCTAGTACCGCCAAAAAAAAAGGCTGGCAAGCGTAAGCTCCTGAGTTCAATCCCCAGTACTGCAGAACAGAAAAAAAAAAAAAAGAATAGAGTCATTCTTAGGGCTCATACAGATGAGATATAGCTCAGTGGCATAAGCGCCTGGCTGATACATCCTTTTCTGGGGAGCCTGGTATTTGATTTATGCACATATCAAATATGTGCTTGTCTATTAACTAAAGATATTCTATAATAGAAGAAAACAAATAAGGCTTACTTTAGAGGGGTACTGGAGGTCAAACTCAGGGACATACTTCCAGTGAGCCACATTCCTAGCCATTTTATTTTGAGGCAGAGTCTTGGTAAGTTGCCAGATAGGACCATAACTTGTGGTCCTTCCACGTCACCCTCCCTCAGTGTTGGAGCTATAGGCATGCACCACTACACTTGGCATAGTGCTCACTGCTGCTGCCTAGACATTCCACTCCAGCTTTTATTGTCATTTTGTCTGCCACCAAAGTACAGGGTCTGAAATGTCAGAAGACTGTGTTTATATTTTTTTCTTGCCCTGCCCTTTTAAAACAGAGTGCTGTCCTGACGAGGCATGATAAGCAAATGGCGCTACAATATAAGATAGGCACTTATTGTACAGATGTTCTCCTGTCTGTGGGTGCAGTAGCTGTCTCTCGTTTACTGGATCCAATTTAGTTTTTTCTTACCGAGGTTTCTTTGTGTACTCTGGTTATTATTTTTTGTTCTGAGGATACTCTTTAAAATTGCCCTTTTACTGATGCCCTTCCTAACAATGACCTTTTGTATTCTTTTTCTAGTACTTTGTCAGACCTTTATCAAAATGGGGCTGCTGTCTTCTTTTACCTGCAGCGATGAGTTTAGCTCACTGAGGCTGCATCACAACAGAGCTATTACTCATTTAATGAGATCTGCAAAAGAGAGAGTTCGGCAGGTAAGCTAAAACACTTGTACTTTGTTTATGCCAAAAATAGATGTTAACATCAAGGAAACTACTTTTTTGTTTGTTTTTCTTTTTGGAGACAGGGTCTTACTATGTAATTTAGGCTGGTCTCAAACTCACTGTGTATCCCAGGCTGGTCTTGAACTCACAGGGATCTTCCTGCCTCAGTCTCCCAAGTGCTGGTGTTACAGGTGTGCTCCACCAGAGAACATTCTAAAGCATTATGAAATTTTATAGGTTTTTAGGAAGAAAAATTTTGTGTGTTCAGCAATATTTACTAAATGATTATTGTATGTTAGATTCTTCTGTAGGTGCTAAGGTAAAAGCATTAAACAAAATAGAGGAAAATTTTGACCTTCATGGAAATTATGTTCTGGTGAGAGGAAAGTAAACAGTAGGAAAAAATGTGTGCAAATACCTGAGTTTTTAGATGGTAATCTGTATGAAGAACATGAAGTAGTGAAGGAGCTTGGCACATGTGGGAGGGGCTATGTAACTTCCACATAGCGTGACCAGGGAGACCCTACCTCGCTGAGACAGTGTTAAAGAGCTGCTCTTGTCAGAATGAACCTTGCATATGTATGGAGGAAACGCACTCCAGGCAGGAACAATAAGCGCAGGGGCCCCAAAGTGGGTGTGATGGCTGCAGTGTGATGGTGGAACTGCAGGCAGCCCCATGGCTGGGGTAGAATAAGCAAAGGGGAGTGTATAGGTGTGGAGAGGCAATTGTGGAGAGAACAGACGGAGTAGGCTCCTAAGACTGTTTTAAACCTTGCTTGGTTTTCACTGAGTAGGATAGGAAACTTTGCAAGACTTTCAGCTGTGAAGTGACATAATCTGGCTTATATTTTAATGGGATCACAACTCCTTGTGCCTTGAGAGTAGACTGAGGGAGTCAACGGCAGAAGTGGGGAGACAGGAGCAGTTATGCAGACAAGGTGACGTGTTTGGGTGGTCATGGTAGAGATGGAAAGAGTGCTGTTTCTATATAGATTTTGAAGGTGAAGCCAACATTTGCTTATGTATCTCCTTGACACATAAATTCTCAGCTTTAAAATAGTTTCAATTTTAAACACTTAAAAGTGCTATTTAAAATATCATTGGAACATTTGGGGCTGTTAATGAGACAGTAACTTTGATAGATTCCTTGTTCTTCAAACTTTTTGAAATGTTTTTTTAAAATAATTTTCTCATTTTAGGGTTCATCTGAGGATAATTCATACATGCAGAAAATCAGGTATCTGTTAAATACTTTTAATCATGCAAAGTCTGCATTGTTGTCAAGATTAAAGACATTTTAGGGTTAAAAATAATTGTTAGAGTACTTTATGAAACTCTAAAAAAATTATTTACTCCTACAGTTTCAAGATTTTCCTTACCTTTTTATGGTATTTCCTTCCTCTTTGATCTCCTGCCCTCCATTGAGTATGGATTCCCTAAGCCCCACTATTAATTCAGACTTGATGTCTGGTCTGATGATTTTGGCTATAGTTATTAAATGTTTAAAATTTGTAATTGATTTGCATCATTAAAAAATTTAAGTAAATATATTACTGAGCTTACACCGTCAACTATTACCTCTTAGTCTTCTTAGGATTTCTTCTGTAAAACACTGATAAAAATTTTTAATTGGAACTAGTTTAATGATCCACAAATGATTGTTGATTTGCTTAGTGAGTGTTTTCTGAGATGAGAGTGAACAATTGCATTTTAGCTCATTCTTTCCAAATTGCTGCAGTTTAGTAGTAAATGAGACTCAATGATTTGGTAATACAGTGAGTGTGGACTGTCCTAGAACATTTTGATTCTCTCATGTTTTGATATCAATGACATGTTTGTATTTAACTTCTAGATCCAGGGAAATAGCCTTTGAAGCACAAACTTCACGTTACTTAAATGAATTCGAAGAACTTTCCATCTTAGGAAAAGGTGGATATGGAAGAGTGTATAAGGTTATTTTTTACTTACTTATTTTGACCTACTATTCTATGTGTATTTTGAGTTGTTTTCATTATTATGCTATAAAATTCTCAGAGAATACTTAGGCATTATGCATATATACGTAGACATGTTTTAATTTTTTCCTAACCATTTTGGTTGTTAGGTTGATTCTGAGAATTTTATATTTTTGTTCATTCTTACCTAAAGTGCTATCAAGAAAAGTTGAGAATCAGTGAGATAGCTCAACAGACTAAGTGCTGGCTTAGGCAAGCACAGGGACCAGGGTTTGATCCCTGGTACCATGTGCCATGCTGGCCATACACCCAAGTGCTTTGAGCGGGCCACAGTGTCTGGGCATGGTGGCACACCCCTGTAATCCAGCACTGAGGTGGCTGAAAATAGGAGGATCACTATAAGTCCAAGCTGTGTAGTGAGACCCTGTACAAAATACGTAGAAAAAAGAAAAGTTGTGCTACTATATTTTCCAGCTTATATTATTATAGTTTTGCTTTTATTACTGTTATTCAGACCTAGAGCCTCTGGGAGTTAGAGTTTTACAGTTTGTAGAGCTGTGGTGGCCTAGCTTATTAGAGAAATCCCAGAAATGGGAGAGAGAGATATGGTTTTAGTTTAATTTGGTCTTTTTGGCAAGTTTGGATTATCTAAGCTTAGATTAGATGAAATTTATTTAGTTAAAATTTAATGGAATTTAATACTTTATCTTCTTTTCTCTTTAGGTCAGGAATAAACTGGATGGCCAGCATTATGCAATTAAGAAGATCTTGATTAAGGGTGCAACTAAGACAGACTGCATGAAAGTACGAGTTTTAGAAGTGATTTGAGCTGGGTGGGTAGCTGGAGTTGATTGGGTCGCAAAACCAGAAAGTCACTTGAGCCCAGTAGTTTGGGACCAGCTTAGACAATATATTATGGACCTTTTGGAAGGAAAGGAGGAAGGAAAGCAGAGAGGGAGGAGAGATGGAAGGAGGGAGGGAGGAGTTTAAATTAATTGCATATTTGGTGACTTTTTTTTTGTGGCACTGGGGATTGAACCAGGGAAGTGCTTATTCTAGTGAGCCATTTCCCTAGCCCCAACCATCTCCCCAGCCCCTTGGTGACTTTTAAGAACTGTATCTGTACTTGTATATATTTGGCAAAAAATAGTTGGTATTAATTGACAATTTGCTAAGAATCAAAGTACAGTGTATACCCAAATTAAAGTTGTATTTGACATAATTTTCTGGGAGTGCACACTGATCACATTTCATTGATTGCTGTTATTGGAGAAATGAATTTTTTTTTATATTACCCACACTAGAATGAAAACATTATATTTTTATTTAGTTTATATTAATTGTTCAAAGATTGGTTTCATTGTAGCATTTTTGTATTTGCATGTAACATGTCATCATATCCATCCCTCGTATTACTGTCTTCTTTCCCTGCCAAAATTAATACTTTAAATAAATGACTATATAATACAGTTTATTCCGAAAACTCAAGTGTCCAGTTCAGGGCCAAGTCTTCTCCCTGACATACTCTCTGTGGCCTTGGGAAGGTCACCTTGTTTTCTCTCCCACTCAGTCTCCCAGTTTTGGAATCTGAGTAACAGTGGTTTTTCCTATGAAAGAATGCTGATAAATAAGCTATGAAATACAAAGTATTATAGAACTGCAAGCTGTTTAGCAGCTCGTAGGAACTCACAAGAATACTCCTATAATTTTAATATAGTTTGAATTCCTTGCCCAGAAGGGTTATTATTATTTTGTTCTGGAGCCAGAAGTATTTGATACTGTGAGCATTTATCAAATTACCAGGAAAAAATTATTATTTCTTTTCTCCAGGTGTTACGGGAAGTCAAGGTGTTGGCGGGTCTTCAGCACCCCAATATCGTAGGCTATCACACTGCTTGGATAGAGCATGTACATGTGGTTCAGGCCCAAGGTGAGTCGTTTTTAATGATGCAAGTTGAACATCCCTTATCTGAAAATTCAAAATCTAAAAAGCAACAAACTCTAAAACTTTTGGAACATTAGGGATGTGTTCAAAAAGTTGATTAGGGATATTCAGTGGCCTACACTAATATTTCTAGAATCTCGAAGTACAAAGTCTAAAACACTTCTGGTCACTGATATTGTGAATAAGAGATACACATTTGTATAGTCATGTGTCTGAAAAGTTTCCATTGTTAACTTGCCTTTCTTACTTTTTCTTTCTTTTCTTTTCTCTCTCTCTCTCTCTTTTCTCTCCTTCTCTCTTTTCTTTTTTTTGTGTGTGTCCCCTATAGGCCAAGCATGGCCTGTACACTTTTTATGTAATTGAAAGAAACCAAATGAATATTTTCTGAAAGTTATATGAAATTCATTAGTGTCAATTAAATTAGGTTTAGTAGAACACAGGGTTATTCTCTTAATGACTAGGGGTGATTTTTTTCATGCTCTGGCAGAATTGAGGTTGCTGAGTTTCTTAGGGTCCTGAGACCTAACATATTTGCTGTCAGTCTTCTATAGAAAGTTTACTGTACCTGGTATAGTTAAATAGCTCTTCTTTTTTTAAATACTGAGAAGCTCTGATTTTAATAGCTTTCTTAATACTGGAAGCTCTGTTTTTATAGTGCTGTTTGAATAAACTTGTATTAATTTTTGACTTGTTATCTTAGTATTAAGAGTATATTTTAGCTCTCTTTTGGCTATACATTGAAAAGCTGGATTGCTTGCAAATTTGTTCGTTTCTGTTCAGCAGACAGAGCTCCTATTGAGTTGCCCTCTCTCGAAGTGCTGTCTGACTGGGAGGAGGACAGGTATGTGCATTGAAATTCTACGCTTTAGATGTTGTATCCTGTCACCACAGTGACTCGATTTTGCATTTTACTAATAGAAACTTGGGAGGAATGTTAATGACATTTTTCTTGTTTTTGTTCTAAAATACTGAATTATTTCTCAGATATTTTCTGTATTTAAAAAATTTTATCATTCATTCATTCATTTATTTATTTGGTATAGGGTCTCACTATCAGCTCAGACTTGTAATGATCCTCCTGTCTGAGGCTCCCCAGTGTTGGGATTATAGGCATGCACCACCACACCTGATTTCAGTGGCCAGCTCAGCACGAGACCAGCATGTGCGGTACTAAGGATCAAACCTGGGTCCCTGCACTTGCCAGTAAGGTGCTTAGACCACCGAGCTATATCTCCAGCCCTCAATATTTTGAATAAAGGTTGCAACTAGACATACTTGATACATTCATATAGTCCTTTGTTTTTGAAGACAGTCTCACCTGTATGGTTCAGACTTACCTTGAATTCACTGTGTAGCCCCAGCTGGCCTCAAACTTGTGGTGATCCAACTATCTCAGCCTCCTGAGTGCTGGGATTGTGAGCATGCAGCTTATATAAGACTACATAAGGTGTCTCTTATATAGTCTTGAAAGAACAATTGTCAAGTTGCTGTTGATTTTTCTTTACATTTACTTTTGTTTTTCGAGACAGGGTTTCATTGTTGAGTCCATGCTGGCCTTGAACTGGCTACATAATTCAGGCTAGCTTCAAATTTCAATGTTCCTGGCTTACCTCACGTGTCTTTACTCTGTTTTTAACTTCAGAGATAAGTATGGTGTAAATGATGAAAGTAGCAGTTCATCCATTGTCTTCGCTGAGTTCACTTCAGAAAAGCACGGTGGTGAATCTGACACTGAAAATCAGAACAACAAATTGATGAACTACACCACCAATTTAGTCATAAGGAACAGCAGCGAATTTGACTCATCCACTGAGTTCCAAGAAAATGGCTTGGTTGATTTGTCTGCTGGATCAGTTGTTAAGCATCGTCTCCCACTCAAGCATAATTCAGACCTAGAAGGAAATTTCACATCCACCGAGGAGTCTTCTGAAGAAAACTGGAGCTCATTTAGGCAGACGGAGGTAGAGTACTTTCCAGAATCTAGCAATGCGATGAGTCCTTATGTAAAACTGTGACTATATGACCTTTACTGTTCCTTCTCTTGCTTTCCTTGGTGCTCCCATCTCTGCTATGGCTCTTCTCCCCTGTGTTCAGACTCTTGGATTCACCATGCTCCCTCTAACTGTATGTGTGTGTGGTTTTTCCTTTTACATGTGCCTGCTAATAACCCTTTTTCTACCTCCTTGCTCTGGGGCATTGTTCTATAGTTAGTCTTGAATGTGTACCATGGAATGGAAAGCCTCATTTTCGTTCTATTTCTCTTGTATGATAGCATCATGCCTTAAAAATATATTTATGCAAGAAAGATTTTCTACTCTTGGAGTATGACTTTAGGGGAGTCCTGTAGGATAGTGAGTTGGTTTCAGGGTAGTCTTGTTGAGGGTTATGCTAATATGCAGATCAGAATCCCACCATACTTACCAGATGTCTTAGTTACTTTTTTGTTGCTAGGACAAATTACCTGACACCACAAGTTAAAGGAGGAAAGGGTTGGGGGCTGGAGAGATGCTTGGTAGAATAAGTGCTTCCCTGGCAAGCACAAGGGCCTGAGTTCAATCCCTGGGTCCGCCAAAAAAAAAAAAAAAAAGGAGGAAAGGTTTATTTTGGCTCACTGTTTGTAGATGTTTCAGTCCATAGTTGACTGGCTTCAAGGGAGAACAGCATGGCTGAGGACAAACAGTCCATGGCAGGACAGGCAGAGAATAGCAGCTTTCCTTCTGTTCTATCCAGGCTATTGGTTAGTGCCATCTACATCCTGGATGAGTCTTCCCTCTTCAGTCTGCCCATCATCCAAATCTAGAAACATGCTAACCAATCAGCAGACTAAGTCATTATCCCACTGCCATAATCCAGTCATTCATAAAAACACCACCTATAAGCACATGAAGCTTAGGGAGGGGGTATCAAGATATCAGCCATAACACCAGTATTGTTAGTATTAGAAAACTTGAACATTAGCACGAGTATCCATAATCTGTCATGTTAGGATTTCAGGATTGTATATTGCCATCTCTATATGCAACACGGAGTTCTTGTCAAGAAATGTGTGCCTGTCTTTTTTAAAGAATCTGACCAGTTCATCTGAATCCAAGAGTTGTGTTTGGGGAACATTTAATCAGTTGCCTTATTTCTCTGATACTACATGTAGAAATTTTTCTCTGATGGCTAAATAAATGGACCACAGTAAATGTAATGTGTTTTTCTTGCTCTCTTTTCATTTCTTCTTTCCTTCTCTCCCTGTGTCCCTCCTTCCATCCCCTTCTGCTGTGCTGGAAATTGAAGTTAGATCCTTGTGCATACCAAACAGCCATTCTGCCACCAAGCAACATCGCAGTTCTTTGTAAAATTTTATTTAGAGATAGAATCTTAATAAGTTTCTTGTGCTGGCCTAGATCTTGGTGTTCTCCAGCATTAGCCTCCCAAGAAGCTAGGGTGATATACATGTGCCACTGGGCTCAACATACCTTTTCTTTGAATAATATTAGTGATGCACGATGTGAAGCCAGCCAAAATATATACACAGTGGTACCTTGGTTCTCGAACTTAATTTTTTTCACAGTTCTTATTGTAGAGTTCACTCCACAAATTGTTGCAATCAAAATTGGTTGCAATCAGAATTGTAGAAAAAAATTATTGTAAGTTCAAACATGGCACATGCCTATAGTTTCAGCACTCTGGGAGCCTGAGGCAGGAGGATCTAAAGTTTGAGCATAGCCAGACAATTTAGTAACTTCCGCACAAGGGATCACACTCAGGACCTTCCATTTGCCAGGCAGGCGCTTATGCCACTGAGCTATCTCTGCAGCCTGAGACCTTGTTTCTTGTCGCAAAAAAAAAAAAAAAAAAAAAAAATTCTGTGAATGTACTTTATTGTCAAAACCCTGAGTTCAGTACTTTGCAAAAAAACCAAACAATAAAACCTATTCACATAGTGAGTACACCAAAAAGCTTTATGACCAGTACCTCATTTTTTGCCATTACACCCCTGCCTTCTTGTATTAAGATGCACTGTTTTGATTATTGGTCTGCTTATCTGTCTCCTTCAGGGACATTAGGCTTGGGCAGGGCTGTGTCCTCAGCAGTTAGATGTTGGCCTAGAGTTGGACTTAAGCTAATAAAAGTCACCTTTTGGTCTCAGGATTCAAAGTAAGAGAGTGTCGACTAAATGAATAATGTGCATGGACCATGGAGATGGGAGCTCACCCTGTGTTGGTTCTCTCTAGGTGCCGTATCACCTAATGCTGCACATCCAGATGCAGCTGTGCGAGCTCTCCCTGTGGGACTGGATCACCGAGAGGAACCAGCGGGCCCGGGAGAGTGTGGATGAAGCTGCCTGTGAGTGTGTGCTGTGTCTGCACGGTGGAGGGGGAGATAAAGATGGGTGGTCTTCTCTGTTTAATGTAGGAGTTGCCTCCAGGGGCATTAAGTTTAAAAAAAGAAAGTGAAAAGCAGCATCCCCTTTCTAAATTTGTGCTTTTCTTCAGCATTTTCAAAAACAGGTATTTATTTGGTAGCTGAAATTCTCAATGTTAGAATTTGTTGATACTTAAAAATAGTAACATCATAAATTTAGGTACTGGTTTTGGGTAGGAATATATTTTTCTTTTTCTCTTTTTTGAAGAAAGGGTTTCACTGTGTAGTCCAGGCTGGCATGGAACTCTGGAACTCAATGATCCTCTTGCCTTAGCCTCCCAACTGCTGGGATGACAGCCTACTGCCTAGTTTTTTATTTACTAAGAGACAAAATTTAAATACCTGTTTGTTTTTTCTTTGAAGTTTGAAACTTGACACTCATGAAAAAAAATTTCTTATATGGTCCAGGTTTCCTCAAGTATCTCACAGATCTATGTCCTAACATGTTAGTTAGCTAACATTCTAACAATATGCTACTGGCTGGCAACCTTGGCTGTAAATTACAGTAACCAGGGAACTTTTAAACAGATATTAGAGAAAGAACTTTGAAGAGCAAGTGGCAAGATGTAAGAATGCATGAAGCCTGACTGTTGACCTCTGGACTCGGACTCATTTTTCTGGGAGCTGGAAGCACAGCTGCTACAGCTGCAGTATCCCTTGTGGCTCAGAGTAGGAAATAATTGAGCAGCTCTGAAACATCTGGAGATACAACTTAAGGGATTGGTGCCAGTTCATGAAGATAGTTGTGGAAGTTGATGGCCCCACTGCTTCAATCAAAAGTGGTTTTTGAAAAACAAAAATCAGAACCATTACTATTGTAACTGTCCTAATAACCTGTTTTGAAACTGTCTCATTGCTATTTCTTTCTCAATAAAATTAATAAAAAAAAAAAATCAGAACCACTAAAGAAGCTTGAAAGAATCCGACAAGAGGGACAAACAATGAAGATGTTGAGCTGATCTTTGTTGGAGCATATGAATGAAGAGTGCAATTCTCTGTCAAGATGATTTCAAATTCAAAACCAGTTATTTGAAACATTTCTGAACAGTGTTACCTCAGGTTCATCTTCAAAAAGAAAGGCCATATCAGTCAAGATTCTTCTTTTGTGTCTCAGCCTGCAGCCTGTGTGACCCCCAGTAGCCAGGTCAGTGGCTATCATGCCAAAGTCTTGCTCTGAATGGAGATCCACAGATAATCCCATTACTGAGTTTTCATCCAAACCTGCTTATAAAATGACCTCACCACAAGTCATTTCTTCTCATGATTTAAAGCAACTTTTCACTTGGTAGGTAAAAATAGCAAAAATTCCAAAAAGTCTAAGTTTAGGAGATCTTTTCTTACCTTTTCACTAGCTGCAACAGCATCTTCAAGATCTGAAACTCTCATGTTCACTTTCACTCAAATTGTTTTGCAAGCTTGTGATTGAGATTTTAAATTCCTCTATATCTCTTTGATTCTGTTTCATGTGATCTATTTCTTTCCTATATTGAAGGATTCCATCAATTTTCTAATCTCTTTTTATCAGTGTCTTCTTGAGAAACAGTTACTAATTCTTTCATTATAGTTATCCTTTTTTTACTTCAGAGATTATTTCTGATCTAATTTCCTCTATATGTTTCTGCAGTTGATCCTTCAGATGCTATTAATTCAGAGGTTTCTTTTTTTATTTCAGAGGTTAATTTTGATCTGAGTTCCTCTATACCTTTCTGCAGTTGTTTCTTTACCTCAGATGCTATTAATTCAGATATTTCAGCTGTGAGGTTCCCAATTTCTTCTGTGCTAGTGTCTTTTGCACTTTCTCTGGGTGGGCTTGGAGAATGAGATTGCATTTTGCTCCTTCTCTTTGTTATTTTGTATAACATTGTCCTCTGAGTGTTTGTGTAGAGGTTTGGTGTAGTTATAGCCTTAGTTCCTTCTGAAATTTGACTGTAAATCCACAAAGTTTGAATTCATCCAGTTGTGCCTGGCTTGGGTCTGGCTGCTGTGCTAGCTTCTTCCTGCTGCAGACCTGTTATGCACCTCTGGCAAGATGTTCTGCTCCTGGGTTAGCTGGATGGTTCTGGCCCCTCACCTCTCTGCAAGGACTTCAGCTGCAGAGTTTAACCCCAGGCCTTTATGCCAGGTCTGGGCTTGGTACACTAGGCCTGGGCTGGTTCTGGAGAGGTTTGAAAAGGTCCTGAGAGCAGAGCTGAAGGTCTCACATACAGGGCTTGGGCTGAGTCCAGAGGGCTCCAGCGGGCCCAGGGGTGCATGGAAGCTCTCCCACACACTTGCCAGGCCTGGGCTTGGGCTGGGTCTGGGGTCTAAATGTCAAGCACATATATAAGTACACAATCAAAAAGCATCTGCTTGTCAAGCCATGTTCAGAATGGAATACTCTTACCTAATGAAAAGTCATCTTTTGGTTTCAGGATCCGAACCCAGAAAATAGCTCTGAAAAATAGCTCTATTTTGATTAAAATAGGCATGTCAAGTCTAATCAGTCAAAACAGGACCTTTAATTCTGTCTCAGTTACTTTTCTACCATTGTTGGGACAAAATACTGACACCCAAAATTAAGAAAGGGAAGGTTTATTTAGCTCACAGTTAGTGGAGGTTTCAGTCTATACTCCTCTGGCTCCAAGGCAGAGATGGTAGCAGTTTATGGCAGCAGAAAATAACGAAGAGCAGAGGAGGAGTGGCAGTACCTGCTGCAAGGATCAGAGCTCCTCCAAGTGGCATGGCTGCTAGGATCAAGCTCCTCCAAGGAAGTGTAGGGCAGAAGCCTTCCTCAACCCCTTTATATACCCTTTAAGCGCTTAGTCTCTAGGGCCAGCCCTTCCAGCACCAGGTAAGCTTCTGATCTGTCAAATTGACAATGTATCAACCACCACAGACTCCAAGAAGGAAGCCTGATCCTGTTACTTGGTGACTTTAACTAAGTAAAGTGGACAACATTAAGGAGATAGGCAGCCAGAACCAAAGACTCTGTGAAATCTGTTAATTGTTGTTCAGAACTGATCAAGTTCTTTTACAAAATGTGAAGGAAAACTGTAGACCTGGAAAATGCCCTATGTGTGCCAGGTTTGCAGTTATAGATTGTTGGTCTTTGCAGATGTGGAAGCACATTTTAGAACATTCCATGATAATGGAATTTGCTTTGTCTGTTTTGCCCTGCTATTTTCAAACCTGAAAATCCATACATGCATCGTTATTGAAGGCCCTTGGAGCAAGAGGAGAGTCTTTGCGTGTTCCAACTATTAACTACAGTTCGTGAGTTTAAAGGAGGAAATAGAGCACCAAACAACAAATCATTAAACATCCAAAAACCCAGGGCCACTCAAAGGTTGTTACTCAAACTTCAGTTCAGGCATCAAGAGGTACAGAATCCATTATTGTAAGCAGATTGATCCTTGTCCATCACCTGTGAAAACTAGAGAGACTCCATAAACTAGATATTCTGGACTCCTTTACAGCCTGGATTCTGGATAAATATATGTTCGCCTACTTCCATGGATTCTGGTAGGCAGGTATGAGGCTAGGTTATCTGTTTATCAGGATGGTAGCATGCAGCATCACTAAAAGAATATGATGATATCTCTACTCTAAAAAGCAGTTCAGAAATCTTCATACACTTTCTTTACTCAAACCCCTCTACGAAGTAAGCCCTATTCTGACATTAATTTTTACTGTTTTTGCTAAATCATTTTAAATAAATAGACTCCAACAACAAAAGAAAAAGATGTCAGTGAAGGGTAGGCATGGTGGTACATATCTATAATCGATTCTAGCACTTGGGAGGCTGAGGCAGGATTGCTGTGTTTAAGGCCAGCTTGAACTACAAAATGAACCACAAAAAACACGAGAAAAAACAAAAAGCTAGATGTGGTGATACATGCTTATAACCCCAGCTCTCCAGAGGCAGGGGCAGGAGGCTTACTACAGGTTCAAGGCCAGCCAGGGAGACAAAGGAAGTTCATGGTCAGCCTGAACCACATAGCAAAATCCATTCTCAAAAAGATAGAAAACCTACTAAGAATAACAATTGAATCCAAGGCACAGTAGTGCATACCTATGAGGCCCTGCCTTAAAATACCACCACCACCACCCCCGCGAAAAAAACCACAACAGTGGAGGGACCTGACAAACATTGCCTTAGCCAGAGATCATAGCCATCATCAGTGCTGATACATCAGTCTGAAAGGTCCAATAGATAGTGTGAAAACAAAAGAACTTGCTCAATAGAAAGGGAAAACTGGGGTGAGGAAAAGGATAACAGAAAGAAGGCAAAAAATATTTATTATATATGCAGGATAGTTTGGATAATTGTGCTGCCAGTATCTGCTGGTCTTTTGAAAGGAGCAGTTAAGGCTTAAATTTTTTTTTTATTTTTAATTTCTTATAACTTTTCTGTTTTTTTTAAACCAATTTTTCAGGTTTATAGCTGATAATCTAAACAACTAATTTTTTTACTTGTATTTGGTACAGGGTCTCACTATACAGCTCAGGCTTGTAGTGATTCCCCGTTTTCAGCCTCCCCACCACTGGGATTACAGGCATGCCCCCACCACACACGGTCTCAGTGGCTGTCTCAGGCTGGTTTGGCATATGGTGCCAGGGCTCAAACCCTGGTCCCTGCACTTGCATAAGCAGGCATTTAGTCTTCTGAGCTATCTTGCCAGCTCTTAAAACAGCTAATTTGAATGATAACATCATGCAGTGCAGCACTCATTGTTGAATTCCCTTTACTTTGTTTAATGAAATTTTGTATCATTTCTAATTTTTCTTTTACTATAGTATATTCTTTAAAAAATATATATTGATACATCATATGCTGATTTGATCTGATGACAATTATGTTATATCTGTGGATTTCTTCACCCAAAGCATAATCCTAATAGTCACTTGGATAAACATCTAGTCCCTACTGTGACAGATCTGTTAGAGACATTCCATAAAAGACCCTGACCCATGTTTCTCATTACTGTCAACTGTCATTCATTTTGACAAATTTTCCATACTGACATAAGGTGGTAATGATTTTAAAACCAATTTAACATTTGTTTGTTTCCCCTTCTAGGTCCTTATGTTATAGCCAGTGTTGCAACGAAAATTTTTCAAGAATTGGTTGAAGGTGTTTTTTACATACATAACATGGGGATTGTACACAGAGATCTGAAGGTAAGTAGGTTAACTAAATCCTTGAAATTAGTGAGATGATTTGATATGGGCTTATTGAGTTTATTTATTTTTAATCTTTTTATTTACTTATTTTGAGATATGGCCTTTCTATGTAGTTTAGGCTGGTCTTGAATTCACTATGAGGTCCAAACTGGCCTTGAACTCATGGCTCCTGCCTCATCCTCCTAAGTGCTGGGATTATAAGCATGCACCACCATGATTGGTTAGAGCTCATTGAATTTAAAGAGATGGTGTACCCTTGTTCATTTGCTTAGGGGGTTATTACTTATATAAATCAGTATTTCAGGTGTAAAACATGAAACCCTTAGATTGAATTAAAAGAAATTTTGAAATTTTTGAAAATTCTCTGGAATATGAATATTATGTTAGTAATGTGCTCTAAATACTAATCTTATGGGTAGTGTTAAATGTACTTAATACCATAAAAATGCTCAGTTATTATTGCATCTTTAGATCTAAAATGTATTTCTGGAAAATCCTACCTTTTGCTATTTATTTATTTATCTTTGTGGTACCTGGGCTCAAACTTGGGACCTTGTGCTTGCCAGGCAGGCACTTTTGTCCCTAAGCTATATCGTCCCCAGCCCTGTTGCTGTTTTAAAACCTACATAAGGAAGTAATGGTGTACACCTGTAGTTCCAGCTATACTGGTTGTGGGAAGACCCCTTGAGCCCAGGAGTTTGAAATCAGACTGGAGATAGATAGATAGATTGACAGACAGACAGACAGACAGACAGACAGACAGACAGACATGCATACTAGTGGCACATAACACAATACTGGAACTCTGGGCACTCATGGCAGGAGGGTAGGTAGCAAAGCTTCAGCCTAGCCTGAGCAACTTAGTGAGTTATACCCTGTCTCAAAATTTTAAAAAAGGTTACACCTGCATACACAGATATGTACACACACACACACACACACACACACACACACACACACACATCCATATGCAGGATTGTTCCAGCTTTTATCCTGAAACAGCAAAAATTAAATCATGAAGAAAGGATTTGAAAGAAAACTTAGGAAAATGAGAATGTATGAATCATTTTATTTTTTGAAAAAGCTTTAAGAACCAATAGTTTGTACATTGAGATATAAAGATAATGGGTTCAGTATTTTCTGGTGTGTCTCTAGCCAGAAAATGCAGTTCGAATTGCTGGAAGGTTCTGGGACTGAGGAACTTGGTCTTACTTGAGGTAAGCTAAGTCATAACAGCAATATATTGAGTTCCATATTTTTACTGGGAGAAATTGCTTCAGGTGATGTTTGTGTTTCTCGCTACAAAGATTTCTGATTGTTTTCTTACAGATATCCTCTAGAGATAAAGGTTTTCGAGATAAGTTTATTAAGGCTTGTCTTAAGGAGTAGAATTCTTGTGGCATGATTCCCATAGGTAGAATTCCTTGCTTATTGGTCAATCTCAGAGGGTAAGTGCGACAAAGTAGCTTAGCAAAAAGAGTCTTGTCTCTGAGATTGGAGCTGCGCAAAAGGTACATATAAAATGGAGATTCCCCATTTGTTGTTAAAATGTTAACATTTGCCTCAAATTCGAGCAAGAGATTGATTATCGCCTCTCTACCTCCAAAACATGCCTCATGGAGAGCTGTTTGACCTTCATAGTTCTGGGCATTGACCTTGGCTCCATGCATTAACAGCAAATGGATGCAGCTCAGCCCTGCCGCTAGCAGGCGGCCTGCTTTGCTTGATGCAGTGCACACTGCCAGCATCAGGGCTGTGTTCCCCGTGGACGAGACAGCATAGTTCACGTTCGCGCCACATTCAATAAGTGTTTCTATCATATCCTTACTCAGTAGATCTGCAGCCATGTGAAGGGGTGTCATGCTGGCTTCATTAATAGTATTGACCTGTGCACCATTTTGAACCAATATGGAAAGAACTGAATTGGTCCCATATGATACGGCCAAGTGGAGGGGGGAAATTTTGTTGCTGTTGTCTGCCTGGGCATTAACTTGAGCTCCATATGCACACAAGATGCGGAGACATGTTTCAGCATTGTCCTGTTCTGTCACGATCCTTTGGATTCTTTTACCTGGTTTTGACCATGTGGTAGAATTGATTGGCCAGTGCAGTATCATCAGCTCAAGAGTGGTGAGTCCTCTTGTGTCCCTGGAAGATATTTATCACAAGTCACAGTAGATTCATGGTGAGAACAGCTCTACATTGCAGAGTATTACTTTATTTTTATAAAGTTATACCTTTAATACAATACAGTATTTCAAGACCTGTTGTTTTTTTTTTTTTTTTTTGGCAGAACCGGAGATTGAGCTCAGGTCCTTGTTCTTGCCTAACTGGGCCATCTCCCCGGCCCCTTAAGACCTGTATTGTTAGGCAGTTTTTTAGGGTATTATAGGGGTTTTGAGGGGACAAGTTTGCATGCAGCCCTGCATGATGTGTCCAGCTCTTTAAAGAAGCCTATTTCAGCTTTTTTGTTGAAGGCAGGGCCCAATCTTGCTCAGTTCCAGGCTGGGTTCCTGGACATTTGCTGAAACTCTGGACTTGGGTACAAGCTGTTAATACCCAAGGGGTGAACTCTAAACACCCAGACTCCATTTACTTAGTTTTGTGTCTCTGTGTCTGTCCCCTCCCTGATGTGTTCCCTTGTAAGTATAGGTGCTGGAAGAGATGACAAGGGTTGAATGTGGGAACATATGGTCACTATGAAGTTAATGAAACTGAAACCAGTCTATCTTTATCCTTTGCACCGGTCCAAGTGAAATGAGCATTTTATGGGTTGGTTCTCAGCTCTCAGGCTGACTCCAAAATTTCTTTAAGAGTCTGACTGTTACACTGATATTAGGAATTGATTGCAGGTGCAGGGTGGGGCTTGTTATATGTAGGGAGAAGTAAGAGCAGGATATATTAGGTTGGCACTTCTGATGAGGGTAAGGATTTGCACTTAGAAATTCTATTTTGTACTGTATAATTCTTTATTTCATTCAAGTGGCATTCATTGGGTACTTAGTACTTGGTTTAGGTGCTAAGGACAGTATTGTAAGCAAGATAAATTTCTCTTTCATGAAACTTTTATCTTCCAGTAGAATGTAATAAGAAAAGCCACTGGCTGTTCTTTATTTTTCATACCTAAGTTGTTAAACTTCTTGAGTACTTTGGTAAGAACTTAATACATTTTTCCACAGAACTGTGACTGAGCTCAAGATGCAGTAATGTGGCTGGCTGTTCCTGTGTTATTTCCTTACTTTCAGAGAATCTTATGTAGTCAGTAAAGAAGTGGGTTCCTTGGAAACATAGTTCATAATCCATGCCCACGAGGAATGAACAAACTCAGACATAACAGGACAAGTAGCCTCTGCATCACATACACCCTTACTTAGATGTGGGTGCTGCATTAACTCACCTTACTTCCGGGTCAGCCCCATGTTCTAACAAACAAAGCAGACTTCGGGCGTTGCAGTATTTGACAGCCAGATGAATGGGGATGATGGAACGTGTCAGCTGCAGGGAAACCAAAGTGAATTGCAGTAAGACTTTATAAAATAGTATTTACGTTAGCTTGCCAATCCAAAGAAACTATGGGAGTATTCCATTGGTTCAGTATTTCGGGGCTCATTGAAATTTTTCTTCTCTTCGCCTTTTTCAGAGGCCAGAGAATTTCGTATTACACAGTTTATATTGTACAGAAACACAAATTTACCAAGGCAACAGAAATAACACCTAAAGCTTTGGAAGTTGCTTCTTGTGAAGAACTCATGTATAAAATTGATGGTAATTGCTGTGAAGTCCCTATAGGCTGATTGATTTATGCTAGTTTTTAAGGCTTTGCCAAAGTCATACTATTAGCAAGTAAAATCTGCATTTCAGGGCTTTCAGAAAGATAACACAGCATGTGCTCTGTCTGTGATAAACTGAACTGTGTGCCAGTTCTTAAAATATATATGTAAGTAGTGGCTTTATATTGTGTCTGTAAGATAACAGGAGATGGTGGGAGAAAGAAGGCATTGTCCTTCTTAGAAAAAAAATTAATTATAAAGGCAATAATTATACAAAAAGACATAAAAAAAGTTTGTACTAATGGAGGAAAATAATTCTACACAGACATAATCACTACTAGTGTATTTAAGAGTATGGTATAATGTTCTTCTGACCAAAGAAGTTCTAGTCTTTCTTTCCATCTGTTCATGTATAAGACTGGGAAGGGAGGCACTGGGGGCCTCGGGGCTTACAGGACCTCAGGGTACACTGCTCTGTGCATGGGACATTCATACTCAAGTGGGGCAGTTGAGTTGCGTGTTTTGTGAGGGCTGTGAGAAGCTTAGGAAATTCATAAGCATTAGGGTGTATTTCTCACTAAGCCTCTTTTAAAAACAACAACAGAAAAGCAGGTACCTGGTGTGGGGGTAGTGTATAGCAGGTATGGTTGGATGGAATGGTCAAAGGCTGGTTGATAGGGTGATTTTTAAGGAGTGCCTTGATGGCAGTGCAGTCTTCTTTGATTATGGCTTCATAAAGTTTGATGTGCAGTATTATTGCTTGGTTATCCTCCACAGACTGGGCACCGTTGGCGACCAGGCGTCTCCTTTTTATTATATTTCCCATGGGAAAATCTTTAGTGTTCAGGGGTAAATGCTGTTATGGAAACCATCATAACATTCTTTTTGTGATGACTTTCAGTTCTAGAACTTCCATAGAATTATGAAGAATTATATTTTTAGGTGGCTATGATGATACGGTACCTGTAATCCAGTACTGTGGGAAACGGAGGCAGGAATGTTTGCAAGTTGGAACCCAGCCTGGACAATTTACCCACTTAGTAGGACCATCTCTTAAAAGAAGAGAAAAAAGCTGGGGACGTAGTTCAGTGCAAGGCCTTGAGTTCAATCACTCATCTCCCCTGACCACCCCCCCCCAAAAAAAAAAAGAGTTGTGACGTGAACACAATTCATTTTATCCTGGGGCCATACCTTTCAGACTTTATTTCCTGATTATAGAGTGCCAAATATCAGCATGGACTTTGGGGTTTTTTTCTGCTTAGTTACAAAATCATCCAAAACTGTCATCTTACACCTAAGATTATTCTGTTTTCTCTTTCATGTCAACTGCAGTTCATACTCTTAACTGATCTAAATGAGGAATTTTTACATTAACATAAATTATTACTTAAATGCAAAAAAAAAATTTTAACAAGTTTTTTGTTTGTTTGTTTGTTTTTAAAATTTCCTGCTAGTGTAGAGGCAGTTTTTCACTGGTCCAGGTGTAGGCTGGGAGCTGTTTTGGATCTTTTGTAGTTGCTTAAGTAGAGTCAAATGCATGTGACCTAGTCGTTTACCCACACTGGCTTTTTTTTTTTTCTTTTTGAGACACGGTCTTGCCATGCAGTTCAGGCTGACCTTGAGCTCACTTTGTAGCTCAGGCTGATCTTGAACTCACAACAATCCTCCTGCCTTCACCTCCTGAGTGCTGGGATTACAGGCCTGCATAACCATGCCTGGCCAAATTTTTGTTTTGTTTTGTTTTGGTTTGTTTGTGTGTTTTTGTACCTGGGATCGAACTCAGGACCTTGTACTTGCCAGGAAGGCACTTGTGCCACTGGGCCTAATCTCTGGCCCAACACACTGGCTAATGTGCAGGTCATCTGTGAGGTTTAAAAAACATCAAAGATGCTTATCACAGGGGCACACAAGTAATTCTAGCTACTTGGAAAGCAAAGGCAGGAGGATTATGAGCAGGACAGGGGTCTAGCTCAGTAGTACAGAGAGCACATGCTCACCACTTGCGAAATCCTGGGTTTCATTCCCCAGCACCAAAAACAAACCCCAGAGTTCTTAATTAAAAAGTCAGCCTTTGACTGTTGGTGAAGATATTTTAAAAGCATTATCAGGTGGGATACCCTATCAAGTGAGAAATACTTGTGTATGAAGCATGTTTTACATTGATTTATGCTTTTTAAATCTGAAACAACTTTTAGACTTAAAAAGTATGTTTGTGCCCACCCCAAGAATTCATTCATCTGGGGAGGTATGGACATTGAGGATTCTCTAAGTCTTCTGATCATTCTAAAGTACAGCCAAACTTGAGAACTGTTGGAGGTGCTTGCTCCTGAGTTGGTCACTCTTAGCACCCAAACTTTTACTACTTAAGAAAATTATGGAATTGACTTGTTCTGTTTGTTTTTAGCCTAGAAATATTTTTCTTCATGGCCCTGATCAACAAGTAAAAATAGGTGATTTTGGCTTGGCCTGCACAGACATCATACGGAAGAATGTGGACTGGCCCAGTAGAAATGAGAAGGGTAAATTTTTTTGCTTGATATTTCATTTTATTTTATTTTAATTTAATTTTATTTTATATTCAAAAGGAAACATGGTTAAGACAGGGTGTGGTGGGGCTGGCAAGATAGCTCAGCGGTCTAAAGTGCCTGCTTTGGCAAGGTTAGGCAAGTTCTCAGGGACCGCGGTTCAATCCCCAGTACCACATGCTGTGCCAGCCCCTCCCCCAGGGCGAGCAGAGCTGACCCCCCCTCCCCCGCAAAAAAAGAATCCGTGATGTGTAGCGAGACACTGTAATAAATAAATTTTTAAAAAAAGATTTGGGCTTGGGTCAAATTACAATCCTTAAATAAGACTCCAAGGGTAGATAAATAAAAATGTTGAAAAAAAAAAAAAAAGGGTGTGGTGGCGTGCACCTGTAATGCTAGCGCTTGAGAGGCTGAAAGCAGGAGGGTCACTATGAGTCCGATCTATGTAGTGAGACCTTATACTAAGTACATTAAAAAAAAAAGGAAACATGGTTAAATATACTAGTATTAGAGAAAATCATAAGCCAGGCAGGTGGCACACACCTATAATCCCATTACTCAGGAGGCTAATTGATACAGAAAGATCACTTTTGAGTTGGAGACTATACTGGGCTACATAGTGAGTTTAAAGTTAGCCTGAACCACCTAGCAAGAGCTTGTCTCAAAAAAAAAAAAAAAAAAAAAAAAATCATAAGAATTTAATAATAAACCCAGGACAGAAGCAACCATTGTTCTCCTAGGACAGTGATGGCAAACCTTTTAGAGCTTCCCATGATAATAAACAGTTGGCTGT
Source organism: Ctenomys sociabilis (assembly GCA_004027165.1). Taxonomy (NCBI): domain Eukaryota; kingdom Metazoa; phylum Chordata; class Mammalia; order Rodentia; family Ctenomyidae; genus Ctenomys; species Ctenomys sociabilis. The sequence goes on along the minus strand of PVKA01012173.1, from coordinate 20,522 downwards.
GGCCCACATGCCACAGCTTCGCCACCACGGCCTTAGGAGCTGAAGAGCCCTGCTCACGGCAGGCAGTCTCCTTAATGGTTTCTGTGTTACCACTGCAGTGTTTCACATCTGCCTTTCTAAACTCATAGGAACATCAATACACACTTCCAGAGTGGGAACCTGTCTATATGCTTCTCCGGAGCAGTTGGAAGGATCTGAGTATGACGCCAAGGTAATAGTTGTTAGTTTTTCTTTTGATTTACTCTGTAATTTTAACTGTATTGCAAATGCAGGAACTAGGTAAGGGTGTTTTTGGAGACATCTGAGTTCTGTAGATGATCTGTTGATGAAACTCTCCTAAGTAGCTTCATTTTATCTTTGAGGTGGCCTGTGCTTGCAATCCCACCACTGTGGGAGACTGAGGGAGGAGGATTGCAAGTTCAATCCCTGTCTGGTTGGCTTAGCAAGACCTGACTAAACATAAAAAATGGCCAGAGACATAGCTCAGTACAAAAGCACTGGGTTTAACCCCAGTGCCCTTCCATTCCTGAAGTTTCATTTCTTAGCCAGATCTGACCTTTTAGGGGGTGAGTACCAGGAATTGAACTTATGGACTCACACTTGGCAGGCAGGCACTGTGCCACTAAGCCAAGTCCCTGACCCTATATTACCCTTTGAGCTACCTCTCTAAATCCATGGATGTTACAGGGTGTTCCACTGAAAATGTCACCATTCATTTCAGAGAACTAGAATCTGAACAAACCTTCTTTAGTCTTTTATTCTTCTCACTTGAAGCTTAAACACCTGACACAAGGGAAGGAAGCTTGCTATTTGACTCTTGGTGTAAGAGAATGAATATAAAGTTTTAATCCTCATTGAAGAAATGCTAAAGTAAATCCTCTTTTCAAAATAAGAGCCTTAGGGTCAGGTCAGCAAGATAGCTCAGCAGTCTAAAGTGCCTTTATGCAGGGACTGGAAAAAATAAAAAATAAAAAAACCCAAAATAACAGCCTTGTACATTTTCTTTCAGGATAGCTCATTCAGTTTTTTAGCAGTTGGAAAAGAACTGCCAGAAAAAGACTAAAGCTGCATCTAAAAACCAATGTAGTGAAGACTTTCTAAAAGCTACTTTTAGGAAAGCAGCAGAACTTAGTTCAGAAATGTTTTCCAGAATGCTTAATTACAAGTAGAGGCAGAAGTGAAACCAGTGGAAAAGCTGGGGACAGTCCCTGACTCAGTAGTCCTGAGCTCTTACTCTGTTTGGATCAGGCCTGGGTTGTCATTGAGTAGTGAAGACAGTGACAGGGCTGGTGACAGCTGTGAGAGGTGGGGGATATCCTTGCCTTCACCTAAGCATCCTTTCTGCAAACTCATGGATGCTCCTGCTGGGTATGGCTTTCTGGGCATGTTGGCTGACACATACTTGTAATTCCAGTGCTGTGGGAGGCTGAGGCAGGAAGACCAAATTTGGTCCTAGCCTAGACAACTTAGTAACTTTAGCAAGACCCTATCTCTATAAAGAAAATGTATAAAAATCTGAGGATGTAACTCAGTGTGAAGGCCCTGGGTTCAGTCCCCAGTACTGCTCTGCCCATCCCCACAAGAGAGACTATCTTGGTCATCTCTTTCTTAAAGTAGATACCTGGTTCTGTATTCCCTTTACGCAGCATCCTTCTGTGTTCCCTTTATAGGTGACTAAGTCCTCATTCATAGAAATCCTTGCTTGCTGGAGAAGGCTGTACACAGCAATTGTCATGTTAGTCTAACTTCATATTTCATTCTTTAACCACCTTTGTCCTCTTTTTCCAGTCAGACATGTACAGCTTGGGTGTGATCCTGCTTGAGCTCTTTCAGCCATTCGGGACAGAGATGGAGCGAGCAGCAGTTTTAACAGGTGTAAGAACTGGTCGGATACCTGAGTCCCTCAGTAAAAGGTGCCCGGTACAGGCCAAATACATCCAGCACCTGACCAGCAGGAATGCAGCCCAGAGACCATCTGCTCATCAGCTGCTGCAGAGTGAACTTTTCCAAACTCCTGGAAATGTATGGAACTTTAATACTGCAGTATACTAAGCTTTTAAAGTAGAATTTGTTTATTAATCCTATTTCATGAAGAATAATCAAGCTTTGAATAAGGTTTGCTGCAGGAAACAAAGTAGTTCAGCCTAGCGTCACAGTTCCTTAACAGTATATCTAGTACCAAGTTTATACTAAAAGCACATTTGTATTCATAGTTCCCCAAAACCAACTGACTCACTGCCAGCTGTCTGTTCTGAAGGTAATATGGCTGGGCATAGTGGCACATAGCTATAATCCTCTGGGAGGCTGAGGGAGGAAGATCACAAGTTAAAGCCCAGTCTAGGCAACCTAGTCACTTAGCAAGACATTTTCTCAGAAAAGGGGTAGGGATACAGCAAAGTGCAAGGGTCCCAGATTTGATACCCAGAGCTGCCCCATTTGTATGTGCTTCATTTCTCCTCCAAACTGTTAGAAAAGCGCCTCCTAGTCAAAAGGGACACGCACCAAAGGGTAAAATAAACTATTAATTCTGAAAAGGAGTTAATGGTGGCAGACTGCCACTTTTTTTCTTTTGAGGCAAGGGTTCACTGTAGATCAGGGTGGCTTTGAACTGACTGTATTGCCAGGGTTGGCCTTGGGTTTGTGGTGATCTCCTGCCTCAGCCTCTCAGTGCTGGGATTATAGGTGTGTGCCACCACATTTGGCTGCCTTCACCACTGAGTTTTCAGAGTCCCACGGTTACCTTGGTTTTCAGTCCTCTGGTGTATTTCCTCAGGGTGGCCCATTCCCTTCCTGATAGGAGGTTCAGTGCCAAGTGTAGTCTGTAGTGTGTGTCTGCTGGAAAGGGTGGATGACTCACTCACTGTTCCTCCAGAAACTATTACACTTTAATTAAAGCTTGATTTTAAGGTATGCTCATAGCTTCTCTAGTACTTTGCCACACAAATTATGGTTCTAGACCAGCTACAGCAGTGCTACCTGGAGCTCTCAATGTTGCATCAGAATCAGCTCAGCAGGATTCTCAAGTGATCTACAGGGTGTGATCAGCAGTGCTGTCTGGGGCAGCAGAAGTCGCTTGGGAACTGATAGACTCCTCAGGCCCTCTCCTGTGTCAGCCCATTAAGAGAAATTCTCAGGGCGGGAGGTAGGGTCAGCAGTCTACAGCATGACCACCCTCCATGTGATGCAGTTGTATGGTGGTTTGGGAGCCACGAGTGTTGAAGATCGCATGGTGGACTTGCTGATGGCAGAATCCCTCAAGAAAAAGAGTTGATTGGTATTTAAAGCTTATTAATTTTCAGGTAAAACATTCATAAACTTAAATGCGGGAGAGGTATATAATACTTCTCATTGAAGTTTTTTTTTTTGAAAATTGCGTATGTGAGAGTTAGCCAGCTCATTTTTCTGATACCATTTAATTATAATTGGCATTTTTCTCCTAGCATCATCCCCTTTTATTACTTGGCTGCACTTTCATCTTTGCCGGCCAGTATCTCATTCTATTTTTCCATTCTTTAACCATTTATCAGCCATTTAAATACAGAATGACCCAAAATTGTTATCTTCTTAGTGATTTTTATAACAGGAAATATAAAAATAATTTAACCAAATTTATTCAATACAAGACTCAACTGGTTGAAATAATACCTGCCCGAGCAGTGTATGGGATAGTATATAAACAAATGTGCTGCCTGAGTGATGCTCTGGGTAAATTATTAAGTGGTTAAAAATCTCACGTAAGCTGTGCACTGAAGAGATAGGGGCAACACAGCCGCGTGTCTGCGAGCGCAGAGTGCAGCAACCACGCAGTCTCTGACAGAGCCGCTTGATCGGCCTCCATGAGGACGTACTGTGCTTATTTACATGTTTTGGGGTTGAAGGCGGCACACAGTTATAGTAAGTAAAGTGGTTCTCTGTTCACGAACTTAATTTGTTCTATGATCCTGGAAAAGATGGCTACATTCATGTTTGTGTGGGAAAGGTGGACGTGGTCATGTGTGTTATCTGATGCAGAGTTTACAAACAAAACCAGAATTTTGCAAAGTATTTGTTTTGAATCAAAATTGTATGCAAACAAAAGTGCTCGTGAACTGAGGTACCACTCTGACAACCGACGTTCCAGCCATGCCATTGGGTGGCTGGTGACACTTAAAACTTGACAACTAGAATTCATGCACTGAGGAACTGCAAAATGAAGACTACCAATATATTTAAAAGTAGCTATTTTAATCAAGTTTAAAATTTCCTCTCTTTACAGGTTAATCTTGCCCTCCAGATGAAGATAATAGAGCAAGAAAAAGAAATTGAAGCACTAAAACAGCAGCTAAGCCTCCTTTCTCAAGACAGAGGGGTAAAGGATAATGTAGAAAATGAGGACACGCTGTCTAGCCTTAACTAGGCTATTAATAATATGAAAATGGACTCTTGAAAGTCAACTGGAATGTAAATTTTCAGTCTTAATGTACAGAATATAATTTCTTGGTTGTACAGAATGGTTTCTGAAAGCTGTGACAGTGTACATGGCTACCTTTTCCTTTAGTTCTTTTATGCCCTAAGACTGCTCAAAATCAAACCTATTCTGAAATACTACTTCAGTGTCCCAGGAAGTCACTGCTATAATTTGCAGTCCTCATGGTATACTCCAAATGATCATGTAGAATGAACTGACATAAACCCAAACTCACAATTACATGATTTTATTGACACTTGACAACTGGCCTAAATAAAAAAAGACGGATTCTGTTTATAAGTCTCTTTATTAACAGTAGGCATGAGGCAGCATCCTTCTTAGAATTGCACCAGTTAGTGAAATTCACTTAAGCAGCTTGAGGGCAGTGTTGAAAGGGGCCAGGTTTTCACATGACTTCAGCCATCGCTGCACGTTGGCAGGTGCTGCTGTGCTGCAGCTCCCGGGCTGCTGGAGCACAGACCAGAGTACCACATCTGCCACAGTGAGCTCATTCCCGACCAGCCAGGGGCTCTTCCCTAGAGCAGAGTTCATGGAGCGGAAAACAGCTGCTTTTTCTTTACTACTCCCTTCTTTTAGCTGAAAAATAGCGATATCTACCCAGCTATCTATGAGGGTTAAGGTCACAGCATTATGTTTCTGGCCGAAGAGAGAGAACAAGAAACGTGCAATGTTCCCTTCTCCTTCGATGGGGCACATCGTCTGCACACTGAACTTCATCTGAGTCTTGGGCACTGAAAAGGAAAAACACACCATGTAGCATCAGCCACAATAGCAGCCACCAAGTGGCATACTTGTGCTGTGTGGAAGGAGGGAGTCACATGGAATCCACCAGTGTATTTTCTAAAACATCACATTTTATATCTGTCTCCAAGGTTTAATATGCAAGACTCAAACTGTTTAAAGGGAAGGAACAACTGGGATGAGGGAAAGGAGAAAAAAATAAATGAGTAGTACAAAAATCAGTAGTAATTGTACTGATTTTTAGTGGTGCGTTGAAAGGAACAATTAATGATAATTTTGTTTTGTTTTCCTTTTAAATTTTTTGACCAATATGTTTATCTGGTAATCTAAACAACTAAAACAATATGCAATATAACAACCATTGTTGAATTATTGTTCAGTAAAATTCTGTATTGTTTCTAATACTTTTTTCTACCTTTTATTGTCATTAAAAAATCAAAACATCAGATATGTTATTTAGAAATAAAATTTTTAAAAATGCTAAGTATGATAAAAGAAAAAGTAACCAAGTAGCCCTTTAAGTTTTCAAGCTAGAAACAAAGGGACCTCTGAACACCTTTTCTAACCCTTGTGCTGAAGGATTTGGAGGCTAACGTTAGGAAACCAGGCATCTCCTGCCCCAGCCTGGGGACAGTCTGCCTTTATGACTTCTCTACATACAGGTGCAGAGGGCAGTTAAGGCATCACTGGAGGATGTTAACTCACTATTGTTTGTATGAACCTCACCAGGAGAGGTATGTATCACTGGGATTATGAATAAACGATACCCTGCCATACTTTGAGGCCCATAAGAAAACATTAGTGTTCTTAGAACAACTTTTAGAATGGGGAGGCCAGAGGGCTGTGCCTGATTGGACAGAAATCCCTTTTTTAGTGTTCAGAATTCCCTGCAGCTGTGTCTTCAAGAGGCCTGGACCTAATAGCAAAGAGCTTTATTTGTGTATACAACATCTGAACTCCACTGCCTCCTACCAAAACCACAGCATGCATCCCATGGCACAGTACATTCAACTTGGTCTTCTCTACTTACCATTCTTCCAAATTAAGGTAAAGCCCAGCTGATACTCCTGACGGGCCTGTTTTCTAGTCTGTTCCCCAAAGCACTTGAGGAGGTTCTCAGGCACGCTCTTGACAGATGAATGCGTGTGGACTGTGGACAGTACCCTGTAGCGCTCACAGAGTAGCCTGTGCAGCACGAGCAGGGAGAGGGGAGGCGAGGCTGGGTTTGCATTGATCACAATGTCTTTCAGTGCCCCATAATCCTGGGGGAAGATCAGAACCACATAGCCAGTGTGAGCAATCTGGAATGCAGTTTTGCCAGGTGCTACCCTACGAATTTAACCAGGGTCATTTCATGGAGTCCTTGGCTCCCATTAATACCCTCACTGAAGAGCTGGGAACATTTGAGTCATGGGGAGGCAAACTTTTCCAAGCTTCACTGAACCTTGTAGGGAAGGTGGGAAGTGAACTGAGTGCATGCATCTCTTGACTCCTCTATGCTGGCTTCCCACAAAGAAAAAGTGGACTTTGCTATCAGATTCATGTGACAATGTGTCAGAGATGACACTTCCATTTGTCCTTTTCTCTTAGGAGACGAAACTACGTTAGAGATGCACACATACTATTCTAGCCACCAATTCTAAAGCTGACTAAGTGGCATCTGAGTCAATTTGTGTTCAAGTATTTCAATGAAGAGCACCTTGAAATGGGGTTTCAGGTGACTTTAGAGGTCACTGGTGATGAGGGGAAGGACAGTGTGCAATACTGATTAAGTGCCAGGACTTGTAGCCACCTTAAGAGGATTTTATGTCAATGTTTTCACTCTAATAGTGAATGTCAGTCATGCTGGGTGTGGTATCATGTATGTGTAATCCCAGCACTTGGGAAGCTGAGGCAGAAGGACTGGTGTGAGTCTGAAGCCAGCCTGAATTACAAAGTGAGACCCTGTCTCCAAACAACTACAAAAACATGTAGACAATCACAGGAGTGCTTTGGCCTTTTCCAAAAAGCCTGCCATTTTACTCAATACTCTTCATGCCAAGCTAGGCTGAATGCTTTGCAGTTCCCTGATCAGACCACGTTACTTAACACTTTGCCTGTAAGGTATCAAAATTCATCTTGAGCACCACATGCTCTGAGAAGTCTGTCCAGCACAATGAGAAATCACTGTGCCTGCTCTCAGACTCACCTCAGGACTATGCCTCCCTGGGGGCTTGGTCAGTCTTGCTGAGTCCTCAGTATACAAAAAAACACTAGGATGAATGCATGGGTAGGGAAAGGAACACAAGGCGAGAGCATTGAAGTTGGCAGAAACAGAACCCCTGGGTGACATACAGCAACCTTGCTTCCACTTCTTAGGTCTTTGATGTGTACCATCTCACCACTAGTTCCATAAAGTATTAGTGGGGACTCCAGGTAAACCCTTTGATACCACTTTATAATTTTACAATGTAAGAAGACATCCTTTATGTATGGGATTGCCCACTAAACTATCTGAAGCCTGTAAACAACCACAAAGGCTGGCTGACACAACTTTTAATAAAGCAAACTGAACTTAAGAAAAAAAAATCCAAAGGGAGGCTGGGGAGATAGCACAGTGCCTGCCTGGCAAGCACAAGGTTCTGAGTTTGATTCCCAGTACAAAAAAAAAAAAAAAAAAGTAGACATCCTAACTATGAGGGGCTTTCAGCAATGTAATTCAAAAGGACTGATGAGATTCTGTGTCCAGGCAGCAAGCCTGTGACATATGGGCTTCTCAGGGTCAAAGCTGCTCCTGCTGAGCCAAAACAGCTGGGACCTTCTCCTCTGAGGTGCAGAGGCTGCTGGACAGACCTCAGATGATAAGCAGCCAGGAATCTTGACTTCCTTCTCTGCCTCTCACTGTACCTTGTTCTCTCCTCTCCGAGAAGTCAAGACGCAGCTTTGTGGCTTGCTTGTCATTACTCATGCTACACAAATCTGTGTGCCCAGGCATGCTCATTTAGGGGCAAATAACAAGTGCTCCACCTTGGAGGCCCAGACAGCTAAGGCACAATCACACTGACACAATTTTCTGGCACTAGTAACTACCTAGCACACAGGTATCTCTTGGCTTTTGAAACAAACCTACCTTCCCAAGCACTGAATTCAAGTCCAATGCATTGGTTGTCAGAGCACTGGGCTCATCTGCTTGGATGATGTTGGTTACATCTACATCGGCATCAGGGGTGTGAATCATCTTGGAGAGACCATCAACTGCAGCTTTCAACTCGTATAAACGTTTTAAAATATCATCTTGGCGGGACTCAAGAACTTGCAGAGAGGGGTCTAATGCTTCCTAAAGAAACCAACAGCCAAACAGTCATTTCCTGTCACAAAGTGGTGTAATAAATGTGATCATTTTTCTTAGTTGGTCCCATGCACTAACCTCCCTCCCTCCCTTTAAAAGACATTACAAGGTGGGTGTGGTGATGGGTGCCTGTTATCCTAGCACTCTAGTAGGCTGAGGCGGGAAGACTGAAAGCTTGAGACCAACCTGGGCAACTTAGTGATTCAGTGAGATCATTAAAAAATAAAAAGGGGGGACTGGGGAGATAGCTCAGTAGAATAAGTGCCTTCCTGATAAGCACAAGGTCCTGAGTTCAATCCCCAGCCCCTTATCCCACAAAAATAAGTAAATAAAAATAAATTTTAAAAGGGGCCAGCCAGATAGCTCAGCAGATTAAAGCGCCTGCACAGGCAGATGCAGGGACTGGGGCCCGCCCCCAGGAGACATTGAGACAGCAACTGAGACTGGGCATGGTGGCACTCGACTACATTCCTAGTGCTTGGGAGGCTGAAAACAGGAGGATCACTAGGAGTCCTATCTGTGCAGTGAGACCCTATACACCCTGTACTAAATACATTTAAAAAATAAAAAAAGGTCTAGTGATGTAATTTAGTGCAAAGGGCTTGAATTTAATCCCCAGTACTGAATTATATACATACAACATATCAAAGTGACAGTTATCTCATTAATAAGGCCCATAAATGGATCCACAGATATTCTAGAATAAAGAAATAAATAATGTGACTTTAGAAATTATGATTCTGGGCCAGGAAGATAGCTCAGTAGAATAAGTGCTTGCCTGGCAAGCACAAGGGCCTGAGTTCAAACTCCAGTTCCAGAAAAAAAAAAAAAAAAGATAATTCCTATTTTAGGTAATTTAGTTTAAGAACAGAGAATAGAAAATAAACAGAAATCAGTCTCTAGTCTTTATTTTATTTATTTATTTTTTATTTTTGGAAGAACGCAGGCCCTTATGCTTGCCAGGGGAAGTGCTTATTCTGCTGAGCCATCTCCCCGGCCCCTCTTTATTTTATTTTAATTAATTTATTTTTAAGAGAAAAGGTTTCACTATGTTGTCTAGGTTGACCCCAATCTCCTGGCCTCTGCCTCAACTTCCTACTCCCTTGAGTATTCTTTTTCTTTGCAGTACTGTGAGCTGAACCCCAGGAACACTGAGTTACATTCCTAGCCCTTTTTAAAATTATTATTTTATTTTGAGATAAGGTCTTGCTAATTTGCCAAGATTGGCCTCAGACGGAGTTGCTGGGATTATAGGCATTTGCCACCAGGTCAGGCCAGCATTCTTTATTTTTAATATGAACTAATTCAATGTACTTTTTTTAAATAAGAAAAGAATGATGGAAGAAAAGACAACGGAACTTAATAATTTATACAAATGGAAGGGAAAAGATAGCTCAGACAAATTTAAAGGTCTGCAGCACAGAAGCAGATTGCTGGCACAAAAACTGATTTCCTGTATCATTCATTTCGAGGCAACACTGGCACCCTCTTGATTTAAGAGTCATCTTAAACAGATGTGGCAAACCCATGGCAGTGTGCAGCAGCAGGCACGCAGACCTCTCTGTCCACACACAAACCAAATCGTCCCAGTATCGCCCCAGTATACAGGAACTATGTGCGTGCCCCGAAGGCAGAGTGGTGCCAGGCTATGATATCAGTGAGCCACAGCTCATTAGCTGCCACTCATCCAAGGTTTCACAAGGCTAGTTGGTATCCAGGTTTAATTGCAGTGTTGGGACTTTGTGATAAATATATGGGTTTTGGGTTTGGACTCTCAGTCTCTAAAAGGTTCACCATCACTGATCTAGAACCTTTTCACTACTGAAATGTGTAACTTCATGAAGCAGGAACTCTTACTGTCCCTCAGGGAATTTTGTGTCTTTCTTGCCTAGTAGGCACTGGCACACAATAACCAATAATATTTGCCTATGAGTCAGTCTTTAGAATCCCCTTTGAGAGAATAAATACATTAAGCATGAGGAAAATGGCATCAATCAGAAGAGTCAAGAACACAGCAATGCTCTTGAATTTATTATAAAAAAGTACTCACAGTACAATGGGAGTAGAGGAATACAGTATTTATCCACATGTTATACAGCAAAATCCAGTGTTTCAGGACAATTGTTCCTCCACTACCCTTCCCTCTCACATATCCAACCTCCCAAATATTTCTGGAATCCCCTGGCTTTCAAGTGTGTCTACACTATCAGTGTCCAGGGATAGGCCCCATTTATTACCTGGCCCATTTTCTTACTGGTCACTTGTACCCAGGCTGGTCTACTCTTTACTGCATCCCCCTTAAAATGCTAACCAGAGAGATTTTTAAAAACTGTCTTGGCCCAAACTCCTCTGTGCTAATTTTTGAGATTCTTAGGGTACAAATGAACCTCTGAAAATGGCTTAGTAAACACCTTATGAGTCAGACCCTGTCTAGTTCACCAAATAATTCTTTCCCCTCTTCAGTGTTCTAACTACACTGAACTACTTAGGAACTGTGAGTTCCTAAAACACCATGCTCCCTCCTACCACTGGACCTTTATATACACTGTTCTGTATTCTCTGGTTTGGTTAGCTCCCATTTATGCTCAGAACTTGATTGTCACTTTCTCACTCCCCCTAGCTTGCTGTTCTGAAGATTAGACAGCAAAGATAAGTAAACCCATTGACTTCTGGATAGAACAAAGAACGAAAGATGCCAATTAAATAATTAGGTGCTAGGCCTGCAAGAGATAGCTCAGCAGACTAAGCACCTGCTTAGGCAAGTACAGGGACCAAGTTTCAGTCTCTGGCACAACATGCCACATCAGGCCCATCCCTGAGCACACCAGGTATGGTGGGTGACACATGCCTGTAATCCCAGCGCGTAGGAGGCTGAAAACCGGAGGATCACTAGAGTCCATGCTGCATAATGAGACCCTGTACCAAATACATTAAATAAATAGGTGTTGACTGGAAATGTTTTAACACAAGACATGTGACCAACAGGACTAGTACCTGTGTCATAATAGTTTCATGTTATTCACTGGTGGTCAGCTTAAGCAATATTTCCAACCTCATTTACGTAGCCTGTATTTGTGTATTGGTCCTGCACAATCTTGTTCATTTCTACAAATGATGAATTTGTAGGACATTTGTAGAAATGAATTTGAGGACATTTGTTCCTCCACTAATCATCCACTGCCCTTCCCTCTCACATATCCAACCTCCCAAATATTTCTGGAATCCCCTGGCTTTTAAGAGTGTCTCCACTATCAGTGCCCAAGGACAGGCCGCATTTACTGGATGAATATTCAGGATGGATATCCAAAGAAAAAGCTGCCAGATTCAAAGCACAGTCACTACACACTGAAACTGCCTGAGGTGAGGAGCTACACATGTAATGTGGCCTGTGATTTCTCAAATGGCTTGACCTACACCCTCTTGATGTAGATAATAGCAAACTGCTTGAGTTATCTGCTTTGTCTCATCGGTATCTTCCTATGATGTTGGCCTGTAGTTGTTCTTACTAGGACTAGATTGTGACTTGATATATATACAAGGCTGTCAGTCCTGCAGGACACACTGGGGAGCCTGTACATGCAGGTAGGAAGCTCTACATGCAGCAGCACACCACCCCTGTGATAGAGCTTTACATGGTACACTGGCATCATGGGGACCAAAGGAAGATAGATGGCGACCATGGAACACGTACAATCAGAAAGTGCCCAGAAACCACGCACAACCACCAAAGAATGCAACTACTTTTCCTTGTGACACTAGCCACTGGCATTCAAGAACATACAGTTCTTGAGATCAAGAACTATGTATATACATGCTGATTTCTTGTGTTGCCCTCATTTGCATTAGATTCACTTGATTTCTAAATGTTTGTCTACATCGCCATGTGCCAGATAACTGCTGGAGCAGCAAGACTGTGTCTTGTGAGTCAGAAATTCAATCAAAGCCCACAAGAAGTCAGCAGCAGACTTAAAATAAAACTTGGCCATAAATCATAGGTGACATCCCCACTCTTGGTTTTCTTTTTGGTTCCTTGGACTGTGCCTTTGAAAGGGCACTGGGCCATGGCTCCGTGGCAGTCTCTAGTTGAAAGGCCACTGAACCATATCTGCTATTTTTGTCTTTAGCTCTGTGATGAAACAACTGCTAATGTCGTTGGGTTTCAAATTAACTTAACTATTTCTGATCTAAGCAGAAAGCTATGAAGACAAATGATAACACACAGCAGGAAAACTAACCACAAAAGTTATCCATTCCTTTCTCCCTTGGAAACTTGAGATCTTTGAAATAAACAAAAGGGCAGAAGATCTGAGTGAAAGAGTATAGGGTACTTACAAAAGATGTAATCAAAATGGCCAGGAAACACAAAAAGGTGCTCAACTTAGAAAATGAGGAAATCTAAACTAAATTTACAATTAGGATGACTACAGTACACCCACTAGTTTTGCAAAGAGTGCAAACGTCAGGAGGAATTCTCCAAGGCTGGTGAGAACATCAACCAGTTCATCCAGTTAAAGTGGAAGACAGACTCCATTGGGCCAGCAATCTTGTTCTTTAGTATAAAGCTCCTAAGAATATTCTCTGCAGAATTACTCATAACATCATGAAATGGAAAATGACCCAGCGCCTGTGAGCAGTTGGAGGGGCAAGTAGTGGTGGAACAACATACTGCACAGAAGTGGATGACTTCCTTGTTACAATCAAATGACACTTATGTCTACAAAAAAAAAAAAAAAAGCCAGCCACACATATATGACTTCCACTCAAATCAAGACAACTGACGACGCATAATTAGATGCCAAAATAATAACAGAAAACCAAATATGGATCTTGGGGGCAGGGCAAAACTGTAAAAATGGGCCGCCACAGTGTTTATCCACCTCTATGGTGATATCCCTGAGGTTTGCTCGCCAATTCCCTAAAAAGTGTTTATAAATTATTTGCTTTCCTGTGCGGCAAAACTTTGTAATAAAAAGTTTAGCTATATGCCAAAAAATAAAGATGGGACAATTTTTTTTTTTTTTTTAAATAAAAAGGGTGGTGTCTCGTTGGTTGTAAGCTCACAAGTCCACGGTGAGGCTGGGGGCCGGCTTAAGACTGGGTACCCAAAGATGGCTCCACCCAGATGAGAAACGAGAGCCAGGGCCAGGGGACCACAGCCGGGGGGCCACAGCGGCGCCAGTGCACTGAACCGGCGCGAGGTGATGGGGCAGGGCCCGGCCCAAACACGGCGCGTGCGCACTGGGGAGAGGCCCACAATCCTACCTGCACGTGGCCCGCATGGGGCGTAGGACTGCTGGTCCGGCAGTGAACGTTGGGGAGGCTGTACATGCAGGTAGGAAGCTCTACTCGCAGCGGCGCGCCGCCCCCGTGATAGGGCTTTACCTGGTACATCGGCATCGCGGGAACCAAAGGAAGGAAGGTGGCGACCGTGGGTCACGTACGCTCAGAAAGCGCCCAGAAACCAAGCACAACCACCACGGACTGCGGCCACTTTTCCTTGTGACACTTGCTACAGGCGGTCGAGAACGCGCAGTTCTTGCGCTGTAATTGGCTCGGGTGTTCTCGACGTCATCGAGTCAACCTTTGATCGAACCAATCAGAGAGAAGAAAATGTGGGCCGTATTTTAGCCGCCCCGCCCAGAAGGGACGCGACTCTGCGCGAAGGCGGCCATTGAGTGAGTGGGCGGGGCGACGGGAATTCCCGCACTTCCCAAGGCGGTAGGCGCTCTACGTCAATGGAGCTGGCTGAGCGGGCGAGGTGAGCGGTGCTGTGGTGTCTCCTCAGATTGCTTTCTCGGAGGCCCGCGGCGTCCCAGGCCCCGAGAAAGGTCGGGAAGTGACCGAGGCGCGTGGCGAGCCCAGGAGCGCGTTCTCGGCGCCCGCCGGCTTCTTGGGTGCTGGGTTCAGCCCCGCGTCCCGGCCTTTCTGACGGCTATCCTGAAGCCAAAGCAGGGCATCTCGGTAGTCTGTTACTCTTTAGTTGAAGTTATGAGGGAAAGAGGGAAGCTTCAAGGCGTACGCTAATTTACATAGTTGCACGCGTTTTTAAGATGCAGGGACCCGCGTCTGGGTCTGTGTGCTGGGGAGACCTGCCGCAGGACTTCCGCCAGAGGACTCCTTGGAAGCTAAGAAGTGGCAATCTGTAGTCCTAGCGCTCTTGGGGCGTGAGGCAGGAAGATCTCAAGTTCAGGCCCAGCGAGGGCGAATTAGTGAGACTGTCGAAAAGAAAAGAAAGGCTTGAAGATGTAGCTCCGTGTGAAGGGCCTGGGTTTATTTCCCAGCTCTCCCCCCCCCCCCGGGGTGCGCGGTTCGCGTTGCTTCTGTATCTTGAGTATTTCATTGCTGGCATACAAGCGGTACCAAATTGTGTTTAGCGGGCTTTCTACCTACACAGGTGTGCTCAATATTGAAGAAATAAGCTGTCTCCCTGGCCCCGAATATTTAAATGTCAGGGCCCGGGAGATAGCTCAGTAGAATAAGCACTTGCCTGGCAAGCCCAAGGTTCCCAGTTCAATCCACGGTACTGGAAAAAAAAAAAAAAAAAAATTAAATGTCGGATCCCCGTGCCCAGCTCAATATAAATATTAAAAGCATGAAAGTGGACCCGTAGCCCATAGTGTATTACTGACTACATAAGTTAGTTTTCAGAGCTGTTTCCATTTTATGTGAGATCATCCTCATAAACATTTCATGTTACAGACAAGTGAGATTCATTGCAAGTAGAGCAAACATTAAAGAGAGTTGTTCTCTTTTTGTATGGGGTATATTGTAAGCGGCCTATATGTTGGATGCTTTGTGAAATTCGTAGATTTCCAGGAAGGTGCCCGAGTTCCATGCTAGCCAGGTTATGGAATGATTTACTAAAAATTGCTACAATTAGTGGAAATGGGAAATACCGCCTGGAGATGCACAGGAGTTAGCTAGAGAGAGGAGAAAGCAGGAGCAGGGGAGACAGAGTTACTTAAATACAAAGCAATGTCTGTGAGCATGTCCTATTCAGAAAATGGTTGTTTACTGTGATTAAAGTGGTATACTTGCGAAAAGGCAAGAAAGAATTGGGGCCTAGTCATAATTAGCTTTTTCTGGATGGAGAATTTGCACAGAGCAACCCCCTCCACACACACCCCTTTGAGAGGAAGACTGGCTGAGTTGCTAAACTGCCCAGAGCTCTTGGAGTACAGGTATATGCCTCCACCCTGGGTATTATGCCTAGGTTTTAAACTTATAGTATAATAGACAATGAAGCACTGGTAACTTTTTAGCCTAGAAATTATTTGGCCAGATTTCTAGTTTTATTATTTTGACACAGGGTCTCACTATGCAGTTTAGACTCGTAGTGATCTTCCCATCTCAGCCTCCCCAGCTCTAGGATTATAGGTATGCGCCACCACTCCCACTTTTGGAGCCTATATAGCAGGGCCGGCAGGGCATGTAGTATCTGGAATTAAACTCGGGACCTTTTGCTAGCCAGGTAGGTGCTTAGACTGCTGAGCTATCTCCCTGGCCCAGATTTTGGTTTTAGAGATGTGGGGACAAAATAATTGCAATACTCTGAAAGCCAGTACAGGAAGAACTTGGAGGGCTTTTGCCACAGGCGTTGGGCACCTTGGAATTTGATTGATGTTTCAAAGTTAACTGTAGGAATTATTATAGTACTTTCTTACATGGTTTGGCATAAACATTTCTCTTGATTTTTTTAAATTATGTTGGAAATTTTTCACTTTCAGAGAAAAATTCCATCGTTCTAAAACATTAAGTAGCTTTAGGGATACAGTATGTTTCAGCTAAACACGTATTAATTAATTTTAAATATTGAATGTGAAGCATCTGTTCAAAAGTGCCTTTCACAGATATTTAAGGATTATAAAACAGTTATGTTTGTAAGCATAATAAATAAATGGATATGCATAGTCAAGAAAGGGATTAAAATCACTGGTAACGGATGATTCCTATCCCACTGTTAAAATTAGAATGAAAATACATTACTTGCTTTGTTTGAATGCTTGCTTTGTTTATTGTAACTGATTTCTTTAGTACAGAATCTGCCAAGGCCATCAAAGCTATCGATGGGAAATCAGTCCATCAGATTTGTTCTGGACAAGTGGTACTTAGTCTCAGCACTGCTGTGAAGGAGTTGGTAGAAAATAGTGTGGATGCTGGTGCCACTAATATTGGTAAGTTCAGCAAAGTTTTAAGCAGCAATTTTTTTTTTTTTTTTTTTTTTTTTCGTCTTTTTGAGACAGGGTCTCACTATGCAGTTCAGGCTGGCCTTAAGCTCACTTTGTAGCTCAGGCTGGTCTCGAACTCACAACAATCCTCCTGCCTCAGCCTCCTGAGTGCTGGGATTACAGGCATGCGCCACCACGCCCGGCTCTCAGCAATTTTTTTTTTAATTTAAGAAACATTTGTTATGATAATGAAACAATCCAGTGTTGGCATTCCAATAAATTACTATTTTAATGTTAATATTATGAGGGCCAGCAAGATAGCTCAGCAAACTAAGCACATGCTTTGGCAAGCACAGGGACCAGGGTTCGATCCCCAATCCTGTATGCTGCGCCGGGCCCCACCCCCAGGGTGCACTGAGCCAGGGAACGATTCAGGGTATGGTGGCACACGCCTGTAATCTCAGTGCTGGGGAGGTTGAAAACAGGAAGATCTTGAGTCCAAGCTGCATAGTGAGACCCTGTACCGAATACATAAGTGAAAACAAACCAAATAACGTATTATGTCCCTAGTACTTCACTAGGTGGCAAACATACTAATAGCAGTTAACTTTGATTCTGTTTTTACTGTGACCCAGCCAGGCCTTGTGCTAAGAATTACACATGGGTGTGGGTGCATAGCACTCTGGAGGAGAGGCAAGAGGATTGCTGGGAGTTCAGGGCCAGCCTGCCTAGCCTATGTAGTGAGTTCTGGACCATACAGTGAGACCCTGTTTCAAATAAAGTAAGAATTACATGTAGAATATTTCATATAATATGCAGAATAACTATGAGTTAAGAATTATCCTTATATTAATCAGGAAATTAAGATATAAAGTATTAAAATACTGTTTGATTTGTGTTAATAGCCCTAGTGACTTAAAATATGCAAAATGATGGCAGAACATTAAGTAAAAGTATAGTCATGCCTCCTATTGTATGTATCATTACAAAAGCTTTCTGATTTTGGGTATCTTTGTTTTTACTGTGAATCAGTTTTTAAGCCCATATTTTAATTTTTTTTTAGATCTAAGGCTTAAAGACTATGGGGTGGATCTCATTGAAGTTTCAGACAACGGATGTGGGGTAGAAGAAGACAACTTTGAAGGCTTAGGTAAGTTGAATGTTTCTAATCCTATTAAACATAACTGGGCTGAATATCCCAGGATTTTGAGTAACACTGGCTTAGGCAATCTGAAAGCAGCTTTTTAAAGCTCGCTCCTTGGTAGGTGTTGTGTATGTTCATTGCTATGTCACATGAGTCATCTTGGGCCTTACTTTACACTCTCTTTCAGCTTTGAAACATCACACTTCTAAGATTCAAGAATTTGCTGACCTCACTCAGGTTGAAACTTTTGGCTTTCGGGGGGAAGCTCTGAGCTCACTCTGTGCACTGAGGTGATACAACATTTTTATCCTTAATTTGACTCCTTTCCCTTGTATTCCATCCAGGCTGCCAGCCTATTGATTGGTGCCACTCACATCCAGGGTAGGACTTTTCCTCTCAGAAAATTCAGTCAGCCCCACCCAGAACTATGCTAACCCAGTTCAGGTACCAATCCGTAGATCACACACCCTTAATCCTAGTATCACAAACCCTAGATCCAGCCATCTCCAGAAAGCCCCACTTCTAGAAAGCATGTACAGCTTTTGGGGGACATCTAGGTGCAAAATAAAATACTGTATGTTTTTGTTTTTTCTTAAGTACTGGGGATTGAACCTAGGACCTCAAGCAAGGGAAGCTAATGTTCTATCACTGAGCTACACACTCCAACCATAATTATTTGTGAATAAATTTTGAGATCCTGTGTTGTCTTGCAGTATAACCTTAAAAATTAAAGTTTTTATCAAAACAAAATATTTATAAAAGTTTCTGTCTCACTAGTTTTTTGGTGCCAAACCTTAGATTTTAGGATGACTCTTTATGCATTTAAACTCATTTGATTAAAAGGACTGGGGCATGGCTCAGTAGAATAAGTGCTTGCCTGGCAGGTACAAGGGTCTGAGTTCAATCCCCGGTTCTGCCAAAAAAAAAAAAAATAAAGACACTAAACTCACTTGATTATATCTCTTGGAGAGAAAGAAAGATGAGGAAAAGAGTAACTAGACAGGCCATGCCTGCATTCTCTTACAGCGATGTAACTATATCTACGTGCCACACATCTTCAAAGGTTGGAACTCGACTTGTGTTTGATCACAACGGAAAAATTGTTCAGAAAACGCCCTGTCCACGACCCAAAGGGACAACAGTCAGTGTACAGCAGTTATTTTATACGCTACCTGTGCGTCACAAGGAATTTCAAAGGAATATTAAAAAGGTGGGCTCAATTTGCAGTCTCTGTCTTCACAAGCATCAGTAGTGTTGTATACATGAGTAAAAGATTTATTAAAGATGTTACTCTTTGGTTGATTCTATTCCTTTGATTTTTTTTTAACTTTTTTATTTTTTATTTCATTTTTTAATTTTAATTGAAGTACAAATGTGATTTTTTTTAAAGAAATGCTATGTTATTTTCCATCAAGGATGAACTTAGTTGATTTACGTTTTGTTTTATGTTTTGTTTTTTTGAGAGGATCTTTTTATGTAGTTCAGGCTGGCTTTGAACTCACTGTGTAGCCCAGTCTTTCCTTAAAGTCACAGTGATCGTCGTACCTCAACCCCCTAAATAGGAAGGATTATAGATATGCACAATTGCACCTAGATTGCACATATATTTTTTATGATTCAAAAATTGCTTAAGTGTACAGCTAAAATCTTTTACTTGTAAAGCAATTTATACTAATTTTAACTTGATTAAATTTTACAAAAAATCGAGAAAATAACATGTTTTTACATCTTAGGGCAAAAATTAGAGCTTCAGGATAATAGCTTGCCAGAAGTGGCCATTATTAACAGTTTGTCTTTTTAGATAATTTTCAACCTTATATGCATATAAAAATTTTAAGATAAGAACATCAATTAATATACAGTTATAAATTATCTCAGGAAACATTTTTGTAATATTTCTTTTTACAATGATAGATACCTTTAAAAAAAAAACGAACAATTTTTAGGGCAGAGATTGCAAGGTCAAAATGAATGTCCTTTTTGATGCTTACATGAGAGAGGAGTGAGAGGATGTAAGCCCCCTATGTAACATAGAGGAATACTTCTTTCTAATTTGTTCTGTGAATTTTTTCCCTAATTTTCAAAAAGATATGAGAATCTTGAATTAGATCTAGTTACTTGAGTCATGTAATTCCAGTAAGATTAATGTCGAGTCTTGTGTTTTGTGTTTTTAAACAGGAGTATTCCAAAATGGTACAGGTCCTACATGCGTACTGTATCATCTCAGCAGGCGTCCGTCTGAGTTGTACCAATCAGGTTGGACAAGGCAAGCGGCAGCCTGTGGTGTGCACAAGTGGCAGCACCAGCCTGAAAGAGAATATTGGCTGTGTGTTTGGACAGAAGCAGGTAGTGGTGGCCAGTTACTGAAAAATATTTCATTCTGAGTATGGCAGGTTTTATTGTTCTTTCTACTAGAGTGAGAATGAAATACAGGACCTTGGGCTAGTGAGATAGCTCAAGGGACTAAATGCCTGCTTTGGCAAGGCGTTAGTCGTGCTGCGTAGACTCTGTCCCTGGAGCATGCTGAGCCTATGATCCAGTCTGGGCATGGTGGCATGCACCTGTAATCCTAGTGCTGGGGATGCTGAAGAACAAAGTATCACTATGAGTCTGAGCTGCATAGTAGTAAGATCCTGTACAAAACACATAAATGGAAAAAAAAAAAAAAAAGAA
>PVKA01012172.1:47185-58744 GCA_004027165.1 Ctenomys sociabilis | reverse complement strand
TTTGATTTATTTAGAACACATTTTTAGTAATTAAATATTGAGTTATTTCACTGAATTCAAGTACCTACAATGTTCGGATGGGCATTGAGTATAAAAATATCCTTTAAAGACTTCTCCAAATACAGATGTTCTTTTTTTTTATTTTATTTTATTAAAATACAAATGTCAATCAGACAGTTTCAAGATACCTTAACCATACAGATTCGATGAATTAATACATTGCAAACTGTTTTCATAATGTTTTGGTATTGTACAAGTTGCATACATGATATTATATTTACAGATATTATTTTAGCAGATGTTCTAACTACAATGGAACAGGATCTCTAATAAAACAAAACAAAAAAGGGGGGATATAAACAAAGGACCATTTTGTTGTGATAAACATGATAGTCATATCTATTTAATGATTCCTAAAATCTGAAATACCATTTCTATAAGAGGAGCAAAAACTATAAACTAGGTGGTCTGGTGTATGTTAGGTCAGTGGGCATATTTTCCAAACAAATGTCTCTTTTACCTACAGAAATACATACGAAGCTTTCCTGATATCCTGATTCTGCTTTCCACGGGAGAAGGGGTCATGAGTTCATTTACAAATATGTAACTATTGAAACCTCTATAGAATTTTCCCTTCATTTATTTAACAGAACAGATAGATTCTTGCTATGAAAGCAAGTAAAAAAGGCTTGCATTTGCACATTAAGTAGCAAAAATACTTTGACCTCATGATATGACGCTGAAGGAAAGAATAAAGGTCCAGATGCCATTGTTCGTAATCCTTCTGTACTGAACCAGCTCAGATCCTATGAATCTATTAGCTCTGGTGCCTATAACTGTTATCTGTAGATTCAAAAGAAGCAAAACATCGGTAGATGAGTTATAATTACATCAATGAAAATCATCTAGGATTATAACTATTTTAGAAAACATATGATTTATACATGAATCGAGTAAAACGAAATATATTTGTAAGTGAATGTTTATTTATCAGCCATGCATTCACTTCCTTAAAAATTGCTCAGCAGACTACAGCACCTGCTTAAGTAGGCACAGGGACCAGGGTTTGATCCCCAGCGTGACTTGCGGGCCCCGCCCCCGGGGCGAGCTGAGACAGCAATTGCAACTGGGCATCGTGGCGTGCGTTTGTAATCCCAGCGCTTAGAAGGCTGAAAACAGAAGGATTGCTATGTGTCCGATATGTGTGATGAGATCCTATAGGCCCTGTACTAAAGATAGAAAAAAATTATTAATATGTGTTTACAGCTCATAATAATTATATTCATCATAGCAAATTAGTACATGTAGATATCACATTATAGTAATTTGCTTTTTATTCATACTTTTGTTCTCCATTTCCCCCAATGATTGGTCCTCTTTTGTTTTTGAAAAATTGGGGATACAGATTTTAATAATGATCCTTTAATAACACCTTGCCTAAAGGGTATCACAATAAACCAAAATTCAAAAGAAGTATATTCTAAATAAGTGATATAAATAAAACTCCAGGACTGATGGGATGGCTCAGTAGACTAAGCACCTGCTTAGGCAAGCCCAGGGACCAGGATTCAATCCTTGGCAGCCCATGCCTTACTGGTCCCACCCCCAGGTTCGCTCAGGTGGCCTGCAATCCGGAGATATTGGTGTGTGCCTGCAATCCCAGTGCTGGGGAGGCTGAAAAGAGGAGGATCAGTACAAGTCCATGCTGCAGAGTGAGACCCTGTACTCAATAAACAAAACAAACAAGGAAAGAAGGAAGAAAGAAAGAATGAAAGAAAGAATGAAAGAAAGAATGAAAGAAAGAAAGAAGAAGGAGAGAAAGCAAGCAAGCAAGCTTCACACCACTTAACAGTTTTTCTAAAATAATGTATAACCAATCCTAATAATATTAATACTAATATTATTAATTTAATAAAATTAAACTGGTTAGAATAATTTTAATAATTAAGGATAGTGTCCAAAGGTAGTAAGTATCAGACTAGGCACATTTAAGAATGCATATTAGAAAATTTTCTTTTAAGTAAAAGGAATTTTTCAAGCTCACATTTAATCTCTTCTAACCTAGATGTTATATTACATTTCAGATGTGACATGTGTTTCTGTTTAGATGCTACAGATATTGTGCTATTTAAATATACTTTATGACAGATATTCTGTCTTTAAAGAAACTTTTTCTAAACTTCATGCTTATATTTTAAAAACTATATTTTCTCTACACATAAAATCCATTTCTTGCTTAAGTCTTTGAGTACATATAACTTTATTGCACTATCAAAGAAACTTCTTTTCTAGAGCAAAAGTCAACAATGACACCATAGTCAAGAGAAGCAGGGCCTAAACTCTAATCCTGATTTTATTGGTGGCTTGAAAAATACAACGAACTCTTCTAGGAAAGTAATATGAATTTCATCTGACTCATACTTCATTTCTTAAATGAAATTAAATTTTCTCTTGGAGAAATAAGCAATAAAGGCTTTATACCTTTGAGATATGGTTGAAACAGTAATGTTCACTGAACAATTAATCTTTTATTTTTATTTC
This sequence comes from Ctenomys sociabilis, assembly GCA_004027165.1. NCBI lineage: Eukaryota > Metazoa > Chordata > Mammalia > Rodentia > Ctenomyidae > Ctenomys > Ctenomys sociabilis. Next base: position 56,203 of record PVKA01012172.1, on the reverse strand, counting down.
CAATAGGTTAGGATTGGCAATGTCTCATAGAACTTTAAAATAATCGCAATGTAGAACTTCAGTGGAATACAAGTTTAAACAGTTAAAAACAGTGAAGGCACTGAAAATCTGTAGAAATAGTATACATTTGAATAACATAATTTCCCAGCACATCTAATTTTAATTCATTTATATTTTTTATTGATAGCCTACTTGGTCATCACAATGTCTAATATTGTATGCTATCACACTTAGCAGCTCCGTGGATTCTTTTTTAATTCACTTGGGAAAACTTGTCTCACCATACAATTGGCTACTCATTATAATTGTCAGATCAGTGTGTAGCATCCTTTTCTACACCTCTACCACACTAACAATATTCACTATAATTTATTTCTTGTGCCTTTTATTTCTATCCTGCTATCTGTGATGTATTAGAAATTTTTGTTATCTAGCCTCACACAAGCATATCTTGGCAACTGGGTCATCTGTCTTTCTCAATATTTCTGTGTCCCTTTACACATCTGGTGTTATGTACCATTTCAGGACTTTGACTTATTACCCCTTCTGCTATGATAGCTTAAGAGCTTTCCGTTTACTATCATCTCTTACTTAGATAATTAATATCTATTTTAATGTTGAATGATTCACAAAAATGATTAACAATATAAAATTGTTTAAAAGTAGTTATTTTCACTAATAAATCACTTGTTGAGATTGACTTTTACATAGTGAAAAAAATAGCAAGCAGAAAAATGATAGAAAACTACTCTGATTCCAGAAATCATGCTTTCCTATGAGGAGCAATACATAAACATATGTAAGGCAAAATTAGACACATTTTTCTTCTAGTTGTTATCTTTCCTAAATATACATAACTGTGTTAATGTTTTTAATCATGACATCATTTCTTTGATATCCATGCTTTTGTGTATTTTTTACCTATGTTAGAAGAGCTATACTAATCGTTTTCAAGCTAATCTTGAGTATAGAACATTTCTTAATTCCCCCTACTTCTAAAGTTATTGCGTTCCTTTCTGTTTTATTGAACTTTTTGCATTATCACTTATGGAAGTGTCATAAATACCTGCATTGAATTCTCATTACTCTTCTCAGTAGTTATAATATTTGTCTCACACACTTGTATTCAGATGCGTGATATAATTCAGATACTTGTTCATATTATAATGTGTTTTCTTGAGCAATGAATAAACTGGTAGAGGAAGTTGCCTCAGACAATTTTTTTTGTTCTAGAAGTAGGAAAAAGATAAACACAATAAAATAAAATTAATCTGAAGGAAGAAATAATAAATATAATCTCCCAGTTAATATTTTGTTACTGGAATAATATAGTGGTTCCTTTGTTTAGAAATCAAACAGGAAGAGAAAAAATTGACTACCAAAAATTAGTGGTAAAAGGATCTGAAAATGATCAAAATTGGGCAAACTGAACACCAAAATAAAATTTAAAGTCATGCATTTCTAATAAAGGAAATGAAAAGGCACAAGGAACATGCGATTTTACTTCTGCGGGTGGCAAATCCTTGACATATTTCAAGAAAAGAGATAACCGAATGCTTTAGTCCGAAGAATTACAAGCAGTATGAGAATAATTTGTGATGTCTGGTAATCTTGAAGAAATCCTGATTGTAATTCTAAGAAAATATATAACATTGATTTCAACTTGGTCTTATAGGAAATTAAATGAGAGCAAAAAAGCAATAAAATGACTGATGCTATAGCCAGAGAACTCTCCATGAGGTAAAGGAACATAGTTATGCTTGCAAATTAAATGGGAATTTTGGGACATGTGTGGTACTTTGGTCATGTAGTCAAATTTTAACACACAATTGAAGCACAGCATGCACTATCACGGTCCCGGAAGACTACCTTGCCTGGGATACCTTCTCATGGCAAAACAAAGACAAACCCAACTAGAGCTTCAAATGGTTTGAATTCATTTCCTGATTATTGGGGATTTATAGGCACTCAGCAAAGCCTGTTTTCTGGTCTTTCCCTCATGCAGACTGAACTTTTTCAATGGAAAACAGGGGATCTCAGACATGACTTTGAGACATGAACACCGAAAGCAGTGAAAGAGGCAGGAAAAACCCAAGTCCTCGGCAGTGTTCTGTGCTTTAGATCTACAACAAAGTAGCAGAGCTGAAAGCCACATTATACTTGCTAAGAGATAATTATAAAAGGAGCTAGAATGGTCCGACACTGATAAAGTCTCAAGAATCAAACAGAATGCATCACATATTTGATAAAGAAATCCCAGCTGGCACTCAAGGACTTCAGAGAAACTCTGGAGTTCTGATATTAGGAGGTTTCATGAGCAGTAAAGAGGAGCACTTTGGAGATTCATATCCAGTACTGGGATAGATGGTGTGAGTAGCCAGGAAAACTAGAGATGAAAAGGAAAAAGGAAAAATTAAATGACGTTCAAGTGTGAGCACAGTATAAGAGACTTTCATTAATAACCCACAGTTCTTAAAAATAAATCATTAGCTGTTTTTCAAAAGTAGCAAATCATGGAAAGTGGGACAAAACAAAAATCCCTGTGTTTAAGAAGAATAGAACAAAATGAAAAAATAAAATGAGTGACAGAAATATCTGGCTAATGACATTTAAAAAAACTCAGTCTAGAGAAAAAGAAGTTAGGCATAAGAAAGATATAAAATATGTAGTAGATAAAATAAATATATGTTTGGTTATAGGTCCAGAATAACTGTCTAAATAGAGTTGAAAAATGTGAAAAGAGAATTAATTTGCTTATTTATTTGGTACCAGGCCTTGCCTTACAGTTCGGACGCATATTGATCCCCCTGTCTCAGCCTCCCCCGTGCTGGGATTACAGGCATTCACCTCCACACCCGATTCCCGTGGCTGGCTTCGTGCAGGACCCACACTGCATGCCTTAACAGCAATTGAATCCAGGTCCTTGTGTTTATCAGGCAGGCACTTAGACTGCCAGGCTGTCTGCTGGCCCCATGTTGAGAATTTTCTAATAATGAAATAAGAAAAATACTTTTAGTAATGACACATACATATCACCATTATTTTTTAAAACTCCCTTGGCTACACACAATATAGAGAAGATACAAAAGAAAAGTAAAACCATTTTAAAAATCAGACAGAAATAAAAGATAGATTTGCATATCTGAAAAGAAATGTTAATATTAATTTAACAGAAGACTTCAAAATACAATTACACAAAACAAAAGTATAATTTATGTTCTAGAGTAGAGTTTTTAAAAGTAGACTACAATTATTTATTCTGTGCAGAAAACTGTTTTTCTTGTTTGTGATGGAAAAGTAACCTGAAGCAAAACATGGTTTTGATTATGAAATCTGTAAAAAATATTTTTAAAAAGAATTCATTGAAATAAAATGAATAAGCACTAATGTAAGTAATTTGGAAGAAAACAGAAGCACAAACCAGCACATCAGATATTTTGAACTTCTTTCAAAGCAGTTGTTCTCAGGCTAATAATATGAATATAAATGAGTAGAGAAGTTTATCATCCTTATAGGACTGATGGACAAAAAAGAGTTCAACTTTTCCAAGACAACCAAGCCATAAAGTAAATAACAGAAAAACTGGAGAATAATTCATTTAGTTATCACATGTGTAGTCAAAAGTGAATGCACATGCCTAGTGAAACAGAAAACAAATTTGAAGTAGGAAAGGGTAGGAAACAACAGGAAGATGATTAGTTAGCAATGAATGGATTTGCCACCTAAAGTAAAATTCAGATTGGTTAGTCTCTTCCAATACGTACTTTCTACAATAACATTAATACTGGTTGCATTCTCAAAGGAGGAAAAGCAAATTCTAACTCCATGTCACTGTGAAATTATTCTTAAATGAATGCATCACTTCATTGCGAAGTTACACAATGGCAGAATCATCACAAGTCATACAGTGACATTCAGTTCAGGAATGTTGCTATTCTTGAACAAGTCCATTCATAAACATGAGTGCCCATCAAAGTATTGCTTCTGTTTGTGATCTCCACATCAACTGCTTAACATGAATACAGCCTGTTCTGACAGGCTATCGTGGCTTTCTCTAGATGAGACTGCAGCCACAGAGAGCCCTGGGCACAATTACTGTGGAGCATCTTTGAGTTCTTTTTAGCACATAAAGCACTGTACAGTATTATTCAGTCCAGCGTAGCTCCAAAGAAAGTACAAAGTATGATGGTAAAAAGAAAGTGAAGTAATGGAGTTGACAAGAATGTTCACAGCACAAGGGGAGAGAAGACTGAAGAAAATAATTGTACAATATAATGGAGGAAAGGAGGTTTTCTCCTATTATTTCTTACTCTTGCTGCTTTGTTGTTTACTTATGCCTTAGGCTATTGACCCATCCTGCTGTGGAGCCAGCTGATTATTGTCTGAAACTTCCACAAATGGTTAATTGTTGGTGTTGGGTATTTTTCTCAGCAATGAGAAAAGTGTAACCAAAGCAGGTGGAGAACCTTTTGTTAGTGTGTCTGAGTGAGAAACAGCTGGCCTGTGAAGGAATTAGAGAAACTATGGTTGGTGAAAAAGCCTGAAAATTGTACCAAGACTCGCTACAAGAGATCCCTCTACAAAGTAACAAGTAATGCATTTAAAGCAAGTCAAGGATAGCTTGATATGGGCTGGGAAGATAGCTCAGTAGAATAAGCACTTGCCTGGAAAATGCAGGGTCCTGAGTTAAATCCCTGGTACCATAACTAACTAGCTAACTAACTAAATAAGTAAATAAATTGTCGGGCGCAGAAAGGAAAACTCAGACACACCTTGCCTTCTTCGTAGAAGGGGAGATCTCGCTTTATTGCGGAAGCACAGCAGCTTATATAGTATAGCTAAGCCAATCATCAGCAGTCACATAATAGCATACAGCCAATCCCGCTCTGTTGCCAGGCAGCCCCCTCATTCTGTCCGGATCGACAGACAGGGCAGGGCCACACTCTACTTCCTGTTATTCCAAACATACCAAGGCGGAACCCACAAGGAGCGCCAAGCTGTTACATTGTTACCCAGGGATCCCGAGCTGCTGCTTGCACCGCTCCCAACAATAAATAAATAAGAAGGCTTGATAAACTCCATGCCAGAAGCTGCATCTACAGTGTTAAAACACGTGATGGGGCCTCAAGATCTCACAAGACCCCAAAAGACACTACACGAAAGAATTCACAGAATTAATGATGGTAGAAGAACATGTCACCAACAACTGGTCAACGGCAATGAAACAAGGCTATGCTGGAAGAAGATACCACACATTGTCAATACTGTGCATGAGAAAAACACACTGCTGTGGCATTAGCCCGTGAAGAATAGATAGACACTTTTGCCGCATGGGAATGCAAGAGCCAAACTGAAGGTTACACTGGTGAGACCGGGGACATGGCTCAGTAGAATATGCACTTCCCTACCTAGCAGGTGCAAGGGTCTGAGTTCAATCCCCAGTTCAGATAAAAAGAAACAAACAAACAAACAAACAAACAAAAAAAAGCACTACTACTGGTGGACCACTCTCGGGCCCTGTGGATCCATGGGTCACAATGTGAACAACACCAGATGACCTTTTGTGCTATGAGTCCATACAAAAACTTGGTCACAAAGCTAGTGTGCACTGAAAGGCTTCATGAGATGGTCACACTCCACCATTAAGAAGTAGTTTCCTGACAACCAGCTACCTGAAAAGTGTCTTCTTCTCGTGTGCAATGCATTGGCACATCCCTCAGCATTGGTGGGAGATATTGACGATGAGTACGATTTTATAAAAGTCAAACCTCCCCCCAAATGACAACACTTTTGCAGGTCGTGGATCAGCAAGTGACTTCAAGCAACTTCAAGCCGCACACAGAGGCACTGCTTACCAGGTGTTTTCGTGTCATGGAAGAATTGCTGTTGACACCAACAGAGTTCTGGAATAGATAGTTCCATGTCCTCCAATGTATCCATCTCATTGAAAGGGCCTGGGAAGTTGTCAAACACTGGACTTTAACTCAGTCTGGGGGAAAATGGCCATAATATATCACTTAACATGACTTTGAAGGGTCTGGTGCACAAGAGTGAAAGAGGTCGTGTCTGTGGGAAAGAATATGGGTCTGGATTCAGTGGAAGAGATGCAGAGGAGCTCATTGGATTCCTTAAGGAGGAGCTAATGGTGGAAGGACTTGCTGCAGTTCAGAGTGAGCAGGAGATGGCACTTGTTAGAGAGCGTTCCACTGATGGAGAAGAACAGGGAGGAGGTCAGCAGTGATGAGCTAAAATCCATCTGGAGAAGTCCAGTGGGTGCCAGGATTTCTTTGAGAAACACATCCTGAGAACAACTGATTCTGATAAATCAGTTGAATCTGATGAAAGAAAATGCAATTTAACATTTCCATGGAGTTATGCAGTATAGGATAAGTCAAGTGACATTAGATAAATTTTTCATCAAAATTGACACTGCTGCTAAGAGACAAGGAAGATAGGAAACTCTTGAAGAAGATCTATATGTCATCATGGAGGGGACTCTCTGTACAAATAATAATCTCCTCTTCAGCTCCCTTCTTGTTCTCCACACCAGAAACAAGGTTGTTATTATCTATTGTTGTACAATATTGTATTGTATCTTGTTCAATAATTTTGTGGTTAAAAATACACACATTTTAGAATTGAGGAACCTTATTTACATTGAAACTTACAGGGAAATTTTATTCAGTTTGTGACCAATTCATTTTGCAACTAGAATTGTACAATGATGTAAGTTTTTGAACCAAAATATCACTGTTTATACGCTATTAATAATATTTGTTAAATAATTGAGTTCACATCTTAAAACATGGCATTAACAAATCATTGTAACATGAATAAATCCTCTTAAAAGTGTATACATCAGGAGAAGAAAATCTTGTATAAATATTTTCATATTAATTTCATTGAGACGCCTTGAGATTATTGCAAGTTATCTTTGGCCTTTGCAATTATGAAAGATGCTTAACATCATGACACTAACTTCCAGACATTCATTATTATGGTGTATTGCTGAAATGTGTACACTCTTTTGGGGAGACTTTATTTTCTAATTCGTTTGTACAAACACATTTTAAGTATTATGATGTACTCAAGTAATATAATATAAGGCTCATATGCTAGTGTATTTATTCCTAAATTCTTATAATCTAGAACATTAACTTTCTAAAAAATCCATCACTTCTGAAGTCAATTTTTGATGGTTTTATAAAATTACAGAGTAAGGACTGTCCAAATAACTCATTGGACTGAAGAACATGACATGCGCAGGGACTGAGGTTCTATCTCCAATGTGCTTTGCAGGCCTCTCCCCTGGGGAAGACTGAGCTGGAACTGAGGCTGGGAGTGGTGGTGCTCACCTATAATCCCAATTCTTGGGAGGCTGAAATCAGCAGGATCACTACAAGTTTGATCTGTGTAGTGAGAGACTGTAGACCCTACACCAAATACGTTAACAAATAAATAAAGTTAAATAAAATTACATAATACTTCTTTCTAACTCTCACATTTTAATCACTGTAGGTTCAGTATGTGGAAGACAATTTAGTTGACTTCCATTCAACTCACTTGTCTAGAAAGATTTTTTTAATTTAATTTTATTTTACTGAAGAAAAAATAACAATGAGACAGGTTCAAATCAAGTTGGCTGGACAGATTCAATAATTAATATATTGCACAGAATTTTCATAATGGTTCTTAACATACAAGGTGAATACATGATATTCTACTTACAAACACTATTACAGCAGATGTCTCTAATCAATGAATTAAGAGAATGTAACCGTATACTTATCCTATTTTTTAAAGGTGAATTATAGTACAGTTTCAATAATTAATGCTTTCTATCTACCTTGTTATCTTCCTAGTGGTTGTCTATAGTACAAGAAGCAGACAAAATATCCTGTGCAAATACTATTAGTGCAAATCTTGCTTCTCATAGAATTATGCAGAAGTACTGCATATTTATCCTAATTGTACTATTTATACAAACACAGAATGGTTCTTCCTTTGTATCCCCCTTTTTTTTGTTTAGTCCTCTCATTCTATTGTCATTCAATTATTATATATGCCTGAACCTAGGGAAACAATCAAACACAGTCCAGCTGTCCACAATAGTAGTGAGTTATCTGAAGAAGTTGTTGACTAGAGCCATTTACAGCTCAGCTTATTATGGCCTTATTTTATATACCTCATTTTTATACTTTTTTGCTGGATGGTTAAGACCGAGACAAAGCAAGAGCTATATAACAAAAAATGTAGCTTTTGTATCTGATGAAATCAGTCAAGTCCCCTCAGGGTTTATCTTGTATCCCTGTATCTCACTCTGTAGCTCTTTTGTCAGTGTCAGACATGTGGATTAGTTACAGCCATTGTTTGATCAGTTAGTTCTCTATGAGACCTTGAGAGAAAGTTTTCTCTCCATGTGACTCTCACACTATAGATCATTGATTGCATTCCTCTGTGGTTCCATCATCTTCTTGATCAGAAAATTCAGGGCACAACCGAGTTCCATGATGTTACAGTGCAGGTGCTCCTATGTCCTGAGTCTTCACTGACCTCGAAAAGCTAGCCCAAAATGTTTGCTGACCATGCAGTCCTTCCATTTCTCCAATTTTTGATCTCAAAACGTGGGTTATTAACCATCCAGAAGAGAAGATGATTATTGCCCTGCGACATATGCAGTTCAGTTTACCTTAACTATCTGACTAAACTCTTTTTAGTAGTTGTTATACATTTCTATTCATACTTCTTTTCATTTCTTATACTAGGAAGACTACAATATCCACACGTGTGTCTAGTTTATTTCACTTATGATGATATAGTCAACTGTCATCTACTTCAATATAAATGCTTCAAGTTTTTCATTATTTATAAGCTGAGTAATAGGGGCCCAGGGAGATGGCTCAGTGGAATAAGCACTTCCCTGGCAAGCACAAGGGCCTGAGTTCAATTCCTGGTTCTGCCAAAAAAAAAAAAAAAAAAAAAAAAAAAAAAAAAAAAAAAAAAAAAAATAAAAAAAAA
>PVKA01012172.1:12195-47085 GCA_004027165.1 Ctenomys sociabilis | reverse complement strand
ATATGACGTTTTCAGTTCCTCTGGGAAAATTGTAAGTAGGGGGATAGCAGGCTTGAATGGGATCTGCAGTCCTACTTTTGTGAAGAGTCTCCAAAATGATCTCCACACAGGTTGCACCAGTCTACATTCCCACCAACAGTGGAGAAGTGTTTCCTTTCCCCACATCCTCTCCCACATTTGTTGTTGGTTGATTTCTTCAAGATAGCCATTCTTTCTGGAGTGAGATGATATCTCGGTGTTTTTTTAACTTGCATTTCACAGATGGCTAGCAATATGGAGCATTTTATCATATATTTATTCACTTCTTTAATTTCTTCCTCTGAGAAGTGTGTATTCATCTCAGATGCCCATTTCTGGATTGTATCTTTAAATTTGAGGGCCCTAATGTATCTTAGTTCTTTATAAATTGTAGAGAGCAGACCTTTGTCTGAGAGCTTATTAGTTAAGATTTTTTTGAAATATGTGGCTTGTCTTTTCACTTTGTTGACAATTTCTTTTGACGTGAAGCAACTTCTCAAGGAGAGTTGATCCCAGTTGTTAATTCTTTCAAGCATTTCCCATGAAAATACATGTTTGTTCATGAATGCTTTGCCTACCCTTATGTCTTCAAGTGTTCCTCCTACTTTCTCTTCCAGGAGATTGAGTGTATCTGTTTTAATGTTCATATCTTTAATCCATTTTGACTTTAGCTAGGTGCGTGGTGATAGACCTGGGTCAGGTTTTATTTTTTGGCATGTAGAAAACTATCTTGTTAAAGATGCTATCTTTCTTTAGGCTGTCTTTCATCCAGTAACCATGTTTGTCCCCTTTGTCAAAGATCAGGCTGACTGAGTGTGTTCACAGAGACCTTTGCATATTCTAATCTATTCCATTGATCTTCAGGTCCATTTCGTTGGTAATACTATGTTTATTTTATCACAGTAGCTTTGTAGTATAATTTCAAGACAGGAATTGTGATACTTCCTGCCTTGTCTTTATTGGCCAGGACTGCATTTGCTTTTCTAGGTCTTTTCTGGTTCCAAATAAATTTTCGGAATGATTTCTCTAAGTCTGTGAGGTATGTTGGTGACAGTTTGATAGGGACTGCATTAAATCTATACAACAATTTTGGGAGTATGGCCATCTTCATGATGTTGGTTCTTCCTATCCAGGAGCAGGAAATATCTTTCCATTTTCTGAAATCCTCTAGGATCTCTTTTCTTAGGGTGTCATAATTTTCCATAAAAAGATCTTTGACTTCCTTGGTTAAGTGAATTCCAAGGTATTTCATTTTCCATAGTGCTTAGAAAGATATTTTTAAGTATCAATAATAAGATGTCATGTGAGACATTGGTTTCAGGCAATGTTCTGAAGTTTTTGAATGAAAGGCCATAAAAATAGAAATGTTTCAAGAGGATGGGAGGATATACTCAAAGGAAAAAATTATAACAAGTGTTTTCCTGAAGACACTAATTGGATTTTTCAATCTAGAATTGGGCAACATTTCAGTACATAGAATAGAATAACTGGTCCAACATGCAAAGTAGGTTGGTTTTAAAGGAAGAAAAGAATGCAAAAGCAAAGATTCCATCAGTCACTTCTATGTCATTTTCCTTATAACAGAGAAGAACAGTGAAATGGAGTAATAGGAAAATAACTTACTAGTTATCCTCTGGCTTTCTGCTAGTTTCCTTATTTATGTTAAAGACTTCGTTGCCAACCAATTCAAACTGACTCTTTGGAAAAATTAGTAGTTATCTCTTTAATTCTTCTTTCTCAAAAATGTCTGATAAGTACCTTAATTTAATCTTGATGACATGGAACTTTAGTGGGAGTTAATCTGGTTGGCCTTTCAGCCCAGTCTGTAGGGCTCTAGTGGTGAAGCTTAGTCTAAAACCTGTTCTCCTATTTCTATTTAAAAATCTTAACTTCATCCTTAGGAATTTATCAAACTTCAAATTGATTATTTTCATTTAACAGGTATCATCCTTTTAAATTATCATGTCTAGTTAAAGTTGAATTACCATCAGATATATTTCCATTAACGAAGAGATAATTTTCCAGGAAAGAAAAACTTTTTCTAATGATGAAATTATTATTTTTCAGAGAAAAGTATTGTTTAGTGTGTAAGATATCACCAGGTTTTTGCTACTGGAGTTTCCTTCAGGAAATGGTTGCTAGGTTCTTTCCATCCAGAACAAAGAATTGGTCAAGTATAAATAGCAGCAAAGATTTAGCAGAAGCGAGATTAGAATATGGCAAAGATGGGTAGAAAAGTAGGTGTCGCATGTTAATTTCAGCATCCTGGATGCACTTTTGTTATTTTTTTTTTTTCATTTACTTTGCCATGCTCACTCTGTAGTTTGTCCTCACTCTTTGCTTTTTCAAATAAAATTTGTGACCTTTTTCACACATCGAAACCACTTTTAAAAGGAGCTACCCAGTAACAGTAGGAAAAGAAATAGTCTCTGGAGAGTGAGTTTGTCCAAGTACAAATAGGAAAAGAAGTGTACCCTAATGTGAGGTTGGGTCACTACACAAGAACAAATAATGACAAAACTTTAATGTGAACTATGTTATTTATTAATCTACTCCTCACATTAAGTCTAAGCCATCCTATCAAAAATCATATTAGAGTTTGTGAAAAGTCCACATGTTCTGGGAAATGCTCTGAGCACTTGGAAAATGCTTCAGGAAATGCTCTGTGTATGTGTCCTGGGATTTTGTCATGAATGAGTCACACCTACTTCCCCTGCTGGCTCTGCCATGCCTGTCTCATTTCTCCCTGAGAGACTCCAATCCTTGTAGTTCTTTTTGTTTGTTTGTGTGTTTTTTGTGGAACTGGGGATTGAACTCAGGCCCTTGTGCTTGCCGAGGAGGTGTTTATTCCACAAAGCCATCTCCCCGCCCCATCTTGTAATATTTTATGGGGTACTGCCAGCGTGGCAGTTGCTGTCTCCCATATCTTCTTCTTTCTGCACAGGTCTGGGAATCTCCATATTGGAGATTATGTGCCTTCCCACTACCTTGTGGCTCATGAATGGATTTTAAAATATGTGCAGGTAGACTACCTTTGAGAGTCGTGTAAGTCTCCGCTTCTGTTTTATACATGATTGCTTCTTAGTCAACCAGCTCCATTATTTTATGTTGTTCTATGGGCATGTAGCACCCGAAAGATATATCTGGAATCTGTATAATTGCCTTCTTCCTAATACTGATGTTTAAGTAAGAGCTATGAGCAGGGCTTTCTGAGCAGAGGTACATGGGAGATGGGTTTGGCCTTAAAGACCTGTTTTGAACCAACAATTGCATACTTCTACCAGTGAATTATCCTTCCTCACAGCCTTTGAGTGGCAATTCACTGATATCCCGCTTGCTTGCACAGGTGTGGGGGATCACTTTACTCAAAAGGGTGGCTAACTTGTTGGCCTGTAGTCATCAGGGAAGTAGGATGGATTGTAATGCCAGGGCCAATGTCAGGGATGAATAAGCACATGTCTGGCTACTTGGAAATCATTCCTCTGTTAACCACAAATAACCTCTGGTCTCAAGATTCACTCTGGTCTGACTGATGAGGAATCAGGGTTTCTAGGTTCTCTCCTAAAGTTTCCCAGCTTCTTCCATGAGCATAGTTGAAGCTGATACATGGCTACCACTCTTGCAGAGGGTGACAATCTAGCAGCCATTGTATCCAACTTTTTAAAAAGTATGACAGTAGGTGAACACTTGTTTTATTTGGTCTTTGGTTCAAGGCACCCAAAGGAAGTATTTTTTCTGAGATGTAGAAGAAGGAAGAATTTCTTGAGTCAGATATACATTATATTATGGGGCAGCATCCACCTGTTGGCTAACTAAGTCAGAGAGTTTGGCATAGTCTCAACGAGTATAATCTATTTCTTCATTGGCCAAAATTTTAGAATTGCCCAAATCTTCTAGTAAATATTTTCTTAGAAAAAAGAGTAGCATATCACAGGACATTAGAAACTCATTGTTGAACATTGAGCATTCAAAATGCTATGTCAGAGCAGGAATAAAGATCTCTGACTAGGGGCTCTCTTGACCCAGCTATGGTTATAGATATAGTGGAAGATTTCTCCATAGAAGTAAGTAAAAACAGAATAAAATAATTTATTTGGCTCAATCATGATATCCAGTGTCACCCACAGTTTCTCATAGGAGATGGCAGTTTCCCTGGACAGTGAGAGCAGTACAGGGTCTCGGCTCGTGCAGATGTTCTCTGGGAGTGGACAATGTCAACTATCCAGTGCCATGGCTCAGACTCACACGTTGCCTCACTGGAAGGAGGATGCAGGAATTGGCTGGGTATTGTTGCTTGTCCACTGACCTGACATCTTAGACCTCAAACAGGAACCTAAATTGTATTTTGTTTTCCTTTCAAGGGGAAGATTTGTTATTTTCACAAATACAATACTAAATTATCACTTTTGACCCTTCTCTATATCCTAATTGTTCAATATGGGGAAGACGATGTCCAGCACTTCAGTCATAGGTATCTGTGAAGCCATGTAAAGTGTTCCTTTAACCAGCAGAGGAGACCCCTATCATCTGAGAGACAGGTGGGGACCCACATACAGGATCATCAAAGGTATCACTCTCTTTCTCCCTTCCCTCCACTATAACCATAGTCCCTGGTCAAGGATCTTTACTCAAGCTCTAATATATTATTTTGAATGCCAAATGTTTAAAAGTTAGCCAGGGAATAGACATTCCTCTCTATGTGCAATAGTTTCTAGGCTGCTTCTGCTATAATACTCACAAAAGACTGAAGAGAAGCGATTTTTTTTTCCATCCATCCTCTATGTGTTAAGGAAATGATTTAACTGAAAAATATTCTCATAAGTTAAACTGTGTTCTGTACCCCTCATCCCCTCTTCACAGGTAATACTGAGCCAAAACTATATTGTAAAAGTACCATAACTGCTCCTTTTTAAAATTAGCTGGATCAAAATTTTCCCACAGGTCAAGGATATGAGCAAGTGATCATGTGGGTTGAATCTGTAAGGCATATGTCATGAGGTTTCCTATAGCTCATCTTGGAACCTGCCGAGAGAGATAAGTAGGTCTCAGATCCTGAAAACTGATACACCTTGCAGGAGCAGGAAGTTCAGTGAGCTCAGAAAGATGTTTGTGGGTCTTGAGTATTCACTAGAAAGATATCTCTGTTTCAACTGTCACGGTGGCATCTTTTATGGATGAAAACTCTATTGTTTTTTTTTTTTTATTTTTTTCTATACTGGGGCACGTTCAACTTAGGGAGACAAAGTTGAACCACTTGATGATTTAACTAGTTCTTTGAAGCTTCCATCAGAGTAGAATGACCTCCACCCATTGGGATTCCCTGAGCCAATGTGGAGCCCCTTGATGAAGGTAGAGCCACTTGAAAAACAAACTTTCAATTACCGAAAAGGTAAAAATTTGGTACTTTGGTTAAGGTAGTAGAGATGGAAACCGCTTTTCAAAAATGGTTTTAAATTCTTAAAAAAAAAAAATAAATAAAGATCTTTTTATTTTCTTTGAAATTTGAAAAAAAATGAACAGTAAAAACAATGGCATAAAATTTCAAAATAAGATTGTAGGAAAACAACAGTTTTCAGTACATTGCACATTGCTAAATTCAAAATAGTTACTCATAATACAAAATATAGACATAAAAAATCTTAGGAACAAAGATGGTTCTTGTTTTAACACACAGTCACTTGAGTTAAGATTTACAGGCTGTTCATTTGTTCTACTCACTTGCATTTGGTTAGGAAAAAATTGGAAGAGATCTAGCAACAAACATGATAGTGTCTAAAATAAATTGGTGTTCTACCATGTGACAAGACAAGATGGCTTCCAGTCATATGAAAAGACAAGATGGCGACACTGACTAAAATAATTCCCTGGGAGAGAATGACTATACCGGGGGAAAGCAAAGACAAGACGTTGAGCACACCAAGTTATTGATTTTTTTGTAATTAATAAGTCACACCTAGTTTCCCAGACAGCTTAGTCATGTTCTAATCTTTCTTAATATCTTCTGTTAGTTGTTTCTCCTGCTAATTAAACTTTATAACAAATTTTCTCATTCTACTAGTAAGACAAATAAGAATTATTATGATGAAAATATGTTTGTTGTTAATACTAATTAAATTATGAAGCTAATTTTCTACACAGTACATATTGACCATCTTATGTATACAGGTAATTTTATCTTTACATGATCAATATAAATTAACCATATTTATTAAACCTAGTATTGACTCTCCTATGTCAAAGGTAAACATATACTTTTAAAAATTTTTCTTCTCTAATTCAAACAATAATAACACAGAGAATTTTTCTTCCTGTATTCAAAGAGAGCTCTTTCTCTGAACCAATCTGACAACTATTATTTTTCCCTAACTTAGATCAAATTTCTCCAAACCTGATCCTCTAATATCCATATTTAAATAGCAACCATAACTATTTCCTACTATAAATTTATTATGATGGCATGACATTTGCATTACTACACCTGTCTATATTAGGCACTTTACTTTAAGAAAATAAATATATTCCTTTTTTAGTTGACTCAATTCATTTCATTTCATTTATTTTTCTTTTTTTTTTTTTTTTTTTTTTTTTTTGCCAAACCAGGGGTTGAACTCAGGGCCTTGTGCTTGCAGGGAAGCACTTATTCCATTGAGATATCTCCCTGGTCCCCTACTCATTTCATCTCTATGCCTGTATTTTAAATTTAAGTTTGCAAAAAAATAATAATTTGAAAGTATTCTAATTTAAGACCCTCCAAATCAATTTTCTATTACATGTTTTAACTTAAAAGAAGCATATAAAATAACACATGGAATGCATATATTACTTTTATTATAGGCATATAAATTATAAGAAGAAAAGACATACTTATTAGTAAGATGGAAAAGAAGAGGTAATCCTGAGATGAGGAAACTGGATACTTTAATGTACAGCACTTTTTTGAGGCTGACAGTTTGATAACACGTCTCTGGAGCTGCATTGTCCTCTTTTTCTTTGAAATTCCCATGAGAGAAATTATTATCCTAATTAGAGCTGTTAGATCTTAGAAGATAAAAATGTGTGAGCAAGCTTTCATTTTCTTCTCCCAAGGAAAATAAGCCAACTAAGTGAAGATCAAATCAACAAAGTTTGTAAAAAGAAAACTTTAGGGCCTGAGGAACAAGTTTAGTCTCTAACACAAAACTCAGAAATGATAATCCTGTAGAAATTAAGTATCTAGGTTCCAAAAGTCCAGTGTCTAAAGGGCTATCAAATACAAACATGCTGAACACCCACAATAGCACAGGAGTGGTGATGTTTCACTGTGTAATTTTGTCTCATGCACGGACTTATCAAACATAAAGCGCAACATTGCCTTTAGTTTATTTGTATAAGGTATATGTTAAACAGAAATTAATGTTGTCTCCAAAATATTTTACCTTATTCCAAAGATACCTTTTTACACATGCTAATATACCAATATCTGAAAATATTTTTTTTGTATTTTTGGAGAAAGGTATACAGGGTGTTCAGGATCTCACTACTAGATCAGACTCATAGTCATCCACCTGTTTACAGCCTCCCAAGAGCTGGGGTTACAGGCAGGTGCCACCATGCCCAGTCTCAATTGTATTCTTGGTGCACCCTGGGGGTGAAGACAGCAAGCAGGGCAGGTCTGGGGATTAAACCCCCAGGCCCTGAGCCTGATTGCAGGCTCTTTAATCCTCTGAGCTATTTAGCCAGCCCTAAGCATATGAATTCTGAATACCTTTTTGTCTAAAGAATTTCACTAACTGATACTCAAGTGGTACAAAATTTTATGTGTTAAAACTATCTTTAGGTGAAACTTTTGGGAAGTTAACTATTGAATGAGTTCTTAGAATGGATGTAGTTACCACCACTACCCTGTATTCAATAGTTCTGAATCCTAGGATTCATTCAACCATGGATAGAAAATATTAAAGAAGGCCAGGGAGATAGCTCAGTAGAATAAGCACTTCCCTGCCAAGCTCAAAGGCCTGAGTTCAATCCCCAGTTCCAAAAAAAAAAAAAAAAAAAAAAAAGAAGAAGAAAAAAGTTATACTAAATTAAAAAACATAAAAAAAAGAAAAAAAAAACTTTAAAAACTTAGCAATATAGTCTCTAGTTGCATCCATTTATCTATAAAATCCTTGACTTCATCATTGTTTTATAGCTGACTAGTATTTTCTTAAAACCATTTTTTAGGCTTATATCTTGGTTACCTGAATTACTATTACTTTGATTAATGAAATCTTGTATTGTTTCTTTTTTTTTACTGTTTTGTATGCTTTAAAAAAGAAAAAAGAAATTCCAGAAAATTTCAAACAAGTAAAACTTGAGTTTTCAAGTGTCATATATTATGTTGAATCAATGCAGAGGAAGTCATTTGTAGGCACTGTATGTAATTTATGCATGAGATATATAAGAGAAAATGCATAATTCTATGCAAATTCTACAGAATTTTATATAAGAGATGAGCAGCCATTAATTTTGATGTCCATAAAGGCCAGTGGGTGTGGGAAGATTATCCTTCAACCAGTACCCAACAGATTTCAGAGGATAACTTTATTTATTAGCAATATGCACTTAAGTATTTAGTCCACAGTGAAAAGCCAAGAAAATTACTGGTATTCTAACTGAAGAACTGGGTATAAAATATTTATTTTCACCTCTTTCAACAATCTAGTGAAAGTTACTAGATTACTAGTTATTCAAATATAACTAGTTACTAGTGATTCAAATATAACTAGTTACTAGTTACTAGTTATTCAAATATAACTAGTTACTAGTGATTGAAATATAACTAGTTACTAGTTATTCAAATATATTATACATTCTTGTTGTTTTAAAAAATCAGCTCTATGGGCACAGGATTGTGAGTATAATCCCCAGTACTGAAAATAAAATCAGTTCAAGTATAGTACCAAAAAGCAATCAATAAAAGTTCAGATAGCAAAAATATTAAATACAGAATTACATTTTCTTTCATATTTTCAGTCTTTTCCATTACTTCATATCTGTTCAAGTTCAAGTTCATCCTCCTTGCCTCTGTATTGGAGACTGAATATTGCTATCTCCGGAATGCCCAGGTTGAAGTCCAAATATCCATCGTACTTTATTTGCATAGATGCCTTCTGTAATATCATTGAGTCAGGAAGATGGGGCCTCAGGGATGGGATTAATATTGTAAGAAGAAGGGCCAGGGAGGTGGCTCAGTAGAGTAAGCATTTCCCTGGCAAGTGCAAGGGGCTGAGTTCAATCCCTGGTTCTGCAAAAAACATAAATAAATAAATAAATAATTAATTAATTAATTAATTAACAAAATAGCATAAGAAGACATGGTCCCGCTGCAGTACATAAGGCTGCAAGACAGTCAGTCCAAAGTCAGGAAGAATGTCCTCACAGGAAGAAAACTGGAAAAGTCCTGCTCAATCTTCAGCTTCCTCAGCCTCAGACTTGTGAGCATTAAAACTGTCATTTAAGCTTGGCAGTCTGTGGTAATTTGTGGGTCACACCTGGCTAAGATGTTCTCAAGATGCTCACATAGCTTGGAAAAGATGGAGATTTACTTTACAAGTCTGCAAACTCTGCCCTACACAGTTAATGATTATGAACATAAGCAAACAAGCCTCAAACAAACAAGAAAGTATTGTCTAGTGGGAAAAAAAGGTTAATAAAATTTAAGATCAACAATAAGATAAACACGAATCAGTAATTTTTGCGGCTTCATTTCATCACAGTTTTTAATGATCTATAGTTTGTGTTTAATGACTATTAGAAATTCTATTTAATAAGTAGGGAAAATGAAGCATTCCTCCTATTTCTCAAGGATATCACCATCTAGTAGTTTCATTTATCAAATTTTGATATTTACATTGTGCTACAGATTAGACTTGTATGAAATTAAAACTCAAGTTATTTGACTTCACTTTTACCATTCAGGCATCATGCTTTTTATTCTTTTGCATAATTGAAATCTTTATTCACACAAGATTCATGCTCGTATAATATGTTTTATTATTTTTAGATTTTATTTTGTTTTATAATATTGGAAATTTTTCCTTCAGTGCATTTTCAGTGATGGGCAATACTTGTATTAATTTTTGATTCTGCTACATATAGTTTATAATTACATATATATGTATATATACATAATATGTATATGTATACATGTATATATGTATACATAGGTGAGATATATATATGTGTGTGTGTGTGTATATATATATATATATATATATTGTAAAACAATGTGTACTACAAATGGAGGCTCAGACTTTGTCTTACATGACAATATACTGTTCTGTACATATGTTTTATTTTAGGACCTGGTGTACAGGGTGTACAGGGTCTCACTACGTATACTGGACTCATAGTGATTCTCCCATTTTCAGCCTCCCAAGTGCTGGGATTAAAGGTGGGTGTCACCACACCCAGTCTCAATAACCATCTCAGTGCACCCCGGGGGAGGGGCCTGCATGACTCACCGAGGACTGAACCCTGGCAGCTACAGTCTGCCAAAGCAGGCACTTTAGTCCACTAAGCTATCTGGCTAGCGCTACTGCTGTGTATTTTAAGCAAAGAAGTAATGTAAACAAAAGTGCAGTGCTACTGTGAACATTTGAAATGCAGAAAAATAAGAAGATCAGTTATATGGAGATGGTCCCAAAGACCAGTGGTTCAACAGATACCACTGATAACTCTAGCTCTTACAATGTGAGTAAATATGGCAAAATGGACATAAATGATGAGGGAGAAGTGTTTCTTCTCTCTTATTTACTCTTTTATTCAGTCTAGGTAAGAAAAAGGACGAGGGATCATTGTCCAGGGTAGAAAAGACAGTGGTGATTTACCAGGAAGGACAGGACTGTGAGATGGCACATCCACACCTGGAAAAGATAATAATGAGTTCAAGTTTGATCATGATTTGTCATTGATTATGTTTCTTCTCTTCGTCATGTTCATCCCAATTTTCTGTATAGATCATCAAATTGTCCTTTCTCTCACCAAGTAGCTCTTACCTGTCACCTACATGAAGCATGTGGCTCCCTAATTCAGCCACACGGTGCAAACACATTTCCACAGGCAGCTCTGAAACTGATGTCAGCCTTCCTGACATTTTGACATTATAGCTTACCATCCAAAGAGAAGTAGAAGTTTTGAGGGCTATTGAACAGTAAATGTTCCCCATGTATCATATTACAAAACACAGGCCTGAGTTAAAGGATTTGATGTCAACTTTCTGTGAAAGTGTGGTGTTCAATTGCCCAAAAACATCAGATATTGCACCATAGCAAGATTTTTCTGATGCTTGGATAATGAACTACACTGGAGCGGCAGTCACAGGCATTGATGAGATGGATATTTAGGAACAGATTTAACTTTGTCTGTGAGGTATACACTTTTATCTTTTTCCAAATGCCTTGACTTCTTTGGTCTCTCAAAAACTCTTAAGAACCATGAATATTTCAATGTACTAAAACATCAAGGGATAAAATTCAGCATCTTCTGGCTCATGTTTAGATGTCTCCCCTAAGCCTCATGCATCGCAGGTGAGGGCTTTTCAGAAGTCAATGGACCTAGAGTGTGTGCACTGGAATTGATTCATGGTAAAAATGCCAAGCTCAAGGTCATTAGGATTATGCACGTGACTGCAACCCATGCTGCTACTTAGGATATCTGGATAAGATTATAAAAGGGCAGAAATGTCCTGTTAATTTCTCATTTTGCTTTTGCTACCTTGTGGGATTTCTCCTCTATGAGGTCCCCCTGTCAGGCCCCTTTCCTTGGATTATGAACTTTCCACGTGATTATGAACTTTACAAAGTATGTGCTACAAAAACCTTCCCCCTTTACCTTTGATTGTCAGGTATTTTACCTAAGCAATGAGGGAAACATGACTAAGGCACAGGGTTCACTAACAAGTATAGTAAAACAGTCATAAATCACATACCTATCAATTGCATGATAAATAATATGGCTTGCTGCTAAGTTTTGAGTTAAAAGCATAGATATCAGATTGAAAGAAGAGATACAGAAATAAATCTTTGCCTTTACATTTTTCTTTGTATAGCTCTATCAACTCATGACCCCACTTTTATCAACTTTACCATATGTTTATAGATTCTTCATCTACAGTATCATACACTACCAAAGAATTCAGCATCAACACCAATATACCATATGAGCAAAAATATGTTTTCCATCACAGCAATTATCAAGGAAATTAGACCATTCTAAAATAGAAAAATAAAACTAAAACAATATTTAACCAAATATGAGAATGCAATTATAGGTAGAATGCAGCACAGAGCTGGGATAATAAAGTAAAAGAAAGTTTATAGAACCAGGGACTTCACAAGAACCAGCGTAAAATACAAGAAGCACAGCTAGACTTTAAGTGTTTTCGTGATTCCAATAAAGTGTGTAGTTTTTCATTCTTCTTGTTTGGTTGAAGCTGCACACTTAGAAAAAAGGTCTGATTTTTCTGAATATATATTATGTGTGTTGTTTCTTTCCAAATACATTTGGGATAACTGGAAGTATCATCAAGAAATAGATAATATAGGATCAGCCAGATAGCTCAGCAAACTAAAGTGCTTGCTTAGGCAGAGCGTACCAGCCAGGGTGCAATCCCAGCATGCCCTGCCAGCCCTGTTCCCTGGGCATGCTGAGACAGCGATTGAAACAGGGTGTGATGGTGGGCACCATTAATCCCACCACTTGGGAGGTTGAAGACAGGAGGATCACTACCAGAACTGAAGTAACCTGTAGTTCTTACAAGTGACAGTCTTAATTTACTTCAAGATTAAAATGGCATGAGCAACATAAATTATGTGATATCACTTAATGGCAACATACAGTTTGCTTCACTTTTCATTACATGAACTATGTCTACCCAGCTATGTATTTCTTTTGTCATAAGAAGTAACCCTGAGACTTTTTTCTTTATTTTTTTAATGTTTTATTCTTTATACTCAGAAAACACAAAACCTTATAGAAAATAAGGATATTGGAAAATAAAAATAACCAGGAATCATACATTATGTAACATATCTTGTAAAGCTTCAATTAAGAATGGTCTTAAATCATTAGAATCTTATAGTAGATGAAAACTAAAGCAGCCTTGAGACCATCAAAATTTAAAACTCTTTTTCTTAAAGGAATGGACATGTACAACAGCATACAAATTAGATGTGTGCAGCTTTTCTTGCCACAAATGGATGCCGCACATACTGACTGCCAAGCATTAGAACAGAAGGGTACCACAGACGTTGTCTCATGCCCCCTGAGGTGCTTGCTCACTGGCCTGCTTCAGGCAGCCGCGTCCTCCTGACTTCTACTACTATTTATAGAGTCACTATTTTTGGTGTTTACAGAAACTAAACAGTAGCACATCATTTCATTTTATTTGTGGAATATAGCATTGCATGTAGCAAGTGTTTATTTTTAATGATATATTTAATTTATATATTATATATAGATATATAGCATTTTCACCTGAGGGACATATAGAATGCCAGCAAGTGAACTGGTTCTCTCAATAGGTATGTTATAGCTCTAACATGTGTTACACACACACACATGCAAACACACACACACACACACACACACACACACAGAGATCTGCCTTTCTATGTCTTACTGCCTCTGTCTGTCTTTATCTCTGTCTCTGTCTCTCTGTCTGTCTCTGTCTCTGTGTACTTCTATGTTTGTCCCTCTCTCTCTTACCTTTCCTGTCTCCCTCCTTCATGTGAAAACACACCAAGAAAGCAAACTATAAAGTTGAAAGAAAGGCAGATTTTCAGCCTTCACAATGTTGATTTTGTAAGAAAATAAATCTTGTTTAAAGAACCTATTCTATGGAGTTTTTTGTTTCATTTTCTTTTGTTTGACTCAGTTTTAATTCATAACTAAGACACATATATTGTTTTTAATTTAAAGATATTTGAAACAATGCTGTCAGTCATGTTTATATTTAAGTTTTTTATAACATTTTAGACCTACATAGTGATCACATTCATCTTAAGGAGTTTGTTCCTGCATGTGAAATATTTTGATTCTTCTTTTATCCCAATCACCTCTACTCCCTTTAATGCCTCTTTCTTTCCCTATTTACAAAGCTTTGTTTCTATTTTATCCTTTTTTTATTATCATTGTTTCCTTTTCCATTCTTTCATTTCCCTCTTTCCCTTTCCTAGTTCATGTCCCATTTTGCATATCTATGATTTATCTTGGTTCTTATTTTTTCTTTCAGTTTCTCACACCTTAGAGACAATGTGATGTTTACATAGGTGAGTGAAATTTATTTCACTTGAAAATACTGATGTATGAGCCCCTATGTTCATATCAGCACAGCTTGTAGCAGCTAAATCTTGTCAACAACACAAATGCTCATCAACCAAGGTATGGATAAAAAAAGATGTGTTTTGCTATAGAGCAGAGCACTATTCAGCCTCAAAGAATGATAAACTTGAGACACATTCTGGGTAAGTGGATACAGCTTGTCATAAGTATGCTTATGCTATGCAGACCTGTACTGTGGAGTAGATGTGTTTATGTTTCAATAGGGCATAGATAAGAAGGTATGGGTCTTAGTTGCTTTTCTCATAGCCAATAGAAAGTATCCAATACTCACAAGTTATGGGAGGAAAGGTTTAATTGTTTGTAGAATTTATAGAGGTTTCAGCCCATAAGCAGCTCCTAGGCAGTGTCACATGGCTGAGGGGTAAAGGTTCATGATTGCAGAAAACAACAAAAGCAGCAAGGAAGAGACAAGCCTCTTTAAGTCCCTTGTATTGTACATAGACAATTCACTCTGAGGCAGGTGTAGCTCTTGTCTTCTGAATCCCAGCACTGGGCCACGAGTCAACCACAAACTCTAGACTCATCCAACTCTGAAAAGCTTACCCTCGTGACTGCATGAGGCTTTGGGGGATATCTAGACAAACCATAACAGTGTGTGTATGTTCCAATTTAATAAATAACAAGTGTTTCAAAATTCTAAATATCCATGATCAATCGATGTGGCCATTGATCTATATTCTATATAAGAATGTGTCATTGCCAATCTATTTAACTGTAGATACTTTGATATGCAGTGTGTGTAGATGTGTGTGCATGTGTTGTATGCATGTATGCATGCATGTGTGTGTGTGTGTGTGTGTGGTCATGACCCTATTGATTAATAGACAGGGTCACATTTTCATTTTGAGCTTATTGGATATTCATCTATCAGTCTATGTGAAATATATTAAGTCACATAATATTTTTTCTACTGGTTTAGCTATTTTTGTCAACATAATATGTAGTAATTTTTAAAGTTCTTTTAGCATAATGTTTTCCTTTACAGTGCTTCTGTTACCTTTGTCAAAATAATATGTAGTAATTTTAAAGTTATTTTTCACTTAATGTTTTCCTTTAAAACCTTTCTGGTATCTTATCATGTATTTTAAAGCAACAGTGATTTAAATTTAGCAATAGTAACTCTTTGTACTTCTTTAAGTGCACAGGGATATGAAAAATAGTTTGTGTGCTTATTTGACAAATCGCAAGGATCAACAATAACCTTTAAATGGGAAATTATCTTTCTTTACTTATAAACATGTCCAAAATCAACAACGGAATTAGTTTCCACAAGTAGAACACCAAAGAATTTTTGCAGCATACTTGAATTATTATAAAGAATCACTTATTTTCAAGACATGTCATTTGTTGTGCTGTTTCCACTTCAACAATACTGATTGCCAAGGACTTACCACATAATACTTAGTAAAACTACTTTCATTGGTTTGGTAGTCATGTATTTCAAAATGAAAATGGACTGAAATATAACTTAAATAAAAATTACTGATTTATCAGAAGTTAATTTTCTACCACAGGTTAGAACCTTGGAACAAACTTCGTTTTCTTTCTTTGAAGAAAATAATATAATCTACTTTCAGAAATAGTAGACAAAAAGAAGTTCATTCAGCACTGGATTTATGTGGGGTTTTGCTATGTGATTCAATCAAAGCCTTGACATAATCATTATGGATGTTCCTGAAAATAGGATCTATTTTTGCTGAGTTCTTACTTTGAAAGATAAGATTATAGGTGGAAAAGTGCAAAATTTTCAAAATTATATGAATTATTCTTGCAGGCTAGATTTGAGACTGACAAAGTCTCATACATTTCATTGAAGACTAAAATTCACAGAAACTTTCAAACCCTGCAGAATTCTTTGGAAGACACTCTTGATAAATTTGATCTTTTTTCTCCCTGAAGTAGCCAATAATAATGTGACACATTTGTTTTTCATGGTTGACATAACTTGATTGAGAAGAAAATTATTCTATGTTGTATAGAGTTTTTGAAAAGTCTCAGAGATTGCTGGTCTTCTCTCATTGAAGCCAATTTCTGAAGGTGTGAGACGTGATTCAGCTTATCAATAACTCACCTTGAAAAGTAGGCTACTCATTATTAATTCTAAACAAACAAAGATAGGAATCCTTGAATTTCAAATCAGTATCATGCATAATAGGGAATTGACCATAATCTTAGTTGATAACTCACTTCAAATTACAGATATTTTTACATTAAAATTTTAATGCACATTAATCTTACTTTAGTGTTCTTTCAAAATTAGGAATATGAAATTATTGATTGATCGCTCATTGCCATTATTCACAACGAAGTGAACAATATAGATAACATCTGCTTGATCACTAAAGAATGTTTTCCTGAAGTTTGTTGAAACACCCAAACATTAAGCTTATCAAGTTTATGGTAAGGAATGAGTTAGGTCAGAGAACAGCATGCTGATCAATAATTTTGATTAGAGCTGGGCGTGGTGTCCCACATCTGTAATTCCAGCACTCAGAAAGCATTAACGCAGGAGGATCGTTGCAAGTTGGACATCAGCCTGGGTTACAAAGTAAGCTCAAGCACAGCCTGAATAGTGTAGTGAGACTCTGTCTCAAAAAGACAAAATAATAATAATAATTAATGATAATAATAATAATAATAATTTTGATTAGAAAAACTATTCATTTATATAGGTGCTAAATTGTGAACACTTCTAAGCTTCTAGGTAAGTTTCCATACAGCCTACTGACCATGACCTTTTAATACAAAGATTTCAGTTTGTTGAAAGGAAACACTTCCTGGAGAAATCATTAAATGTTTCCTTAACAGATCTGGTTTAATTAATTCAAACAAACAGAGTTTTGTCTAGTTTCTTTATCAAAGTGTGGAATTTATTGGCAGTGATAAAATTTTCCTTCCATAAATTTTGTAAAGAAACCGCTTTCTTTATGATTAAAGACATAGATATGAATTCTAACCGCAAATTTAAATTCCAATTCCATCTGTCCCATTAACTATAGAACCAGCTATTTAACCTGAAAAAAATCATAGATTCAATAAAATTTTTAATTTAACTTGAAGTGATTTATTTCTTAGATTGTACAAAATTATTGTATCTCAGAAAAATGGGCATATCGCCTCTGTTTTTTGCTTTCATCAATGTTTGAAAACTAAAGAATAGTTTCTATAAAAATTATATACATACACACAAATTAGAATAGTCCTTAGAAATAGGAGTTAAAAAAATTCTGATTGAATATGACTATGCAAAATATTTAGAATAACAGAGGAAATATACCAAGATACCAAATATTCCTTTCTGAGAAAGGAAGCAAACAAAACAAAACAATTCCAAAATACTACTTTCAAAACTAATATGTTTCACTTGATTTTCTTTAGAATGAAGTCATCTTTTCCCACTAAAATATAAAAATTCAAGACTTAAAGTATATATGTATGGACTTATCTTGACATTATTGTCTAGAAGAGAATAAATGAGAGCATTTCTCAACAGATTAAATCTCCTGCAAGCAGGTGCAGGGGCCAGGGGTTCAATCTCCTGGCCTGCTGTGCTGGCCCTGCCCATGGGGGGGCACTGGGACAGCAATTGAGACTGGGCGTGGTGAAGTGCACCTGTAATCCCAGCTCTTGGGAGACTGTAAGCAAGCAGATCACTACGAGTCCAATCTAGTAGTGAGATCCTGAACACTCTGTAGGCCCTTCCCTAAAATACAGAAAAAAAAAAAAATGTGAGCATTGCATTTCACTTCTCATACTGGAATCTCCCTTCTCAATTTCTCTCTTCACTTAAGGTTACAGTTTACATTGCTTACCGTAACAGGTAGCCACAAAATTAAGCAAGTGCACCTGAATTTTTTCATACCTTGAATCCCCCTAAACTCTCTATTCCCGTGCTCCTAATTTCTATTAGTTCATTGATCAGAACAGTTGATGTTTATATGGTTTGATCACGCCTACTTTGAAGATAACAATATGCAATATAATAACCATTGTTACTTTTCTATAATCCTGCTTTAGAATTCTGTATTGTTTTTACTTATTTTTCTTTCTTTAAAACAAAATTTAAAAAAGAGATGTCTTTTTATACTGTAAAAGTAAGGATATCGCCTGCTGTGTTCTGCCCTGCCCCTGGGGCATGCGGAGAGGGTGACTGAGACTGGGCGTGGTGCTGCACCCCTACAATCCCAGCACTTGGGAGGCTGTGAACAGGAGAATCACTATAAGTCTAACTAGTAGTGAGACCAGGAACACCCGGTAGACCCTTCCGTAAAATACAGAAAAAAAAAGTAAGAATATTGGCCAAATAATGGCAAGTATAATCTTCTGGAGAGCCAACAGATCAATGACAAAATGTATAAGCTGTTAGAAAGAGGTGTTGAAGGAGGCTGTCTCAGTTACCTTTCTTTCATTGCTGAGACAAAATACCCAACACCCATAGTGAAGGAAGGAAAGGTTTTTTGACCTCACAGTTAGTGAAGGTTTCAGTTCTTACTCAGCTGGCTCCAAGGCAGAGTGGCACAGGGCAGTGAGCAACCCTTCATGGTGGCAGTGCCAAAGCAAAAAAGTAAAGGGAGAGACTGCTGCAT
Source organism: Ctenomys sociabilis (assembly GCA_004027165.1). NCBI lineage: Eukaryota > Metazoa > Chordata > Mammalia > Rodentia > Ctenomyidae > Ctenomys > Ctenomys sociabilis. The sequence continues at coordinate 28,117 of PVKA01012172.1, read as the reverse complement.
GACTGTCTGCTCCATCGCCCTTCCTTACATTTCCATGCAGGGTATCCATCCCAGAGCGCTCACGCCCATACTCCCAGCAGTGAATCAAGGATCAGCCACATGAAATGTATCAACTATTGTAACAACTAATATGTCAAATATTGTAACTGTCTAACTGACCTATTTCATTGCTTATTGTTTTTCCTCTTTAAAATAAAGTTAAAAAAAAAAGAATCAATCACAAATTCCAGAAGCTGCCACATGACTGCATAAAGCTTTGGGGGGACAACTAGTCACAAACCATGACAGAGGCCCAGTACGTTTTGTTTCCTGTGTTGACTTCAAGGATGTAAGTTTTTGGATACCTTGACAGAGGAAGAAAAGATAATGTAAAATACCCTGGTTTTTATTGATTTTTTTTTTCTAGAACCAGGGATTGAACTCAGGTCCTTGCATTTGCCAGGGAAGCGCTTATTCCACTGAGCCATCTCCCCTGGCTCTAGTTTTTATTGATATTAAATTGTTTTTATTGTATACTCTTTACATTGTTTCAATATTTTGATGATGAATTTCATGAGGTTTGAAAAAGTTAATTCTGACAGTTTTGTCTACCAGGCCATCATGGTTATGATAAAGTCTTGTGTTACTGGCCTGGGGAGATAGCTACATGGTCCAAGAATGTACCTGGAAAGCGCAAGGACCTGAGTTCAACCCCTGTGCTGGCCCCATGCTAACCCAGCTGCCAAAACTGGGCCTGGTGGCACATGCCTGTAATCGCAGTGCTGGGGAGGTTGAGACAGGAGGATCACTGTCTCAGGTGTGTTACAAGACCCTGTACAAATAAATAAATGAATGAATAAATAAAAGATTAATTTTTTTATTTCTTCCACTTTTTGTTCATTTCAGCTATTTCTTGTTATAGAGATTATCCTGCAGCCTGAGTGTATCTGTGTGTATATGAATTTATGTGAATATGCATATGTACCCAATAAGTACCCCTCCATAGCCATGGTTGCCATTACTGTGTATCTAACCAACACAGGTTGGATAAAGAAAAATATTGTATGTGCACTAAACACCCATAGGTTTTTCTTGTCACTGTTCCCTAACCAATAGAATGTAACAGTTTCCTATGTAGAATTTATGTTAGCAGTAATCTAAATGTGATTTAAAGTATAAAATGATATCTACATAATATCTATGTATATATTGAATGAGAACATCCAAAATGTTGTTAGCTATGGAAGGTCCTAGACCCAACTCTGAGCAGTACCAAGGGACAACTATTTGCTTCTACTTCTGGTTTTGCTGTTCTTTATGTTGCACTATGTTAATTTCTTATTGTTGTTGTAGCAAACTACTATAAACATGGGAAACTAAGAAACAAATGTTTTCCCTTCCAGTTCTTCATTCAGACTCTTAACAATCTTGTTCTGTGATCTGAGTCCTTGTTTGGGGTCAAGAAAGTTTGAAACCTTTGAAACAGCAAGCAACAAGTGGTGGGGGTATAGCCAACTAGGTATTTATTAGAAAGAATTAGGAACAATGTCCCCTGCTAGTTAAGGATGGGCTCCTTAAGGTAGACCTTCTAGATCTTTAGATCCATTAGATTTTTCTACAGTTTTGGCTATTGGCAACAGTGACTGAAGGCAGGGCTGCTCCTGGTTGCAGGTGGGCCTTTGACCTCTGAAAAGCATGCATGCTGCTTCATTTGTGCTTCATTGAGGGCCTGCCAGTTAGCCCAGTTGTTAAGTGCTTGCTCATGCAAATGCAGTCAGGAGCAGGATACCGCAATTGGAACCCCATCTCCACTTGCATTATCAGACCCACCTTTAAGGCAGCCTGAGCTAGCCCCAGCACACACAAAAAATCATTTGTGCTTTACTTCCTCCAGGGATTTTCCCCAGAGGCAACTCAGTGACTCAGTCAACCTTACCTCAAAAGAATTAAACAGAGCTGGAGATGTAGATCGCTGTGACTAAGGAGTTCAACCCACAGAACTACACAATATTAACAAGCAAGTACAAGGCCTTCTTTACCATGTCAGGCTCACCAATCCTCACAATGAGACCATGGATATCTTCAATGAGCATCATGTATCCAACCATAGTTATCTTAACATATTGAAATATTCTAGATTCCACTGATAGAACAGTATTACTGGTTCTATTATTTGCTATACTTATCTTGCCCTTTCTCCCTTACCAACTACCTGAACTTTAACAGTTATGGATCCGCCAAATTATAATAAATGACTCGTTGAACATTCCATACCTTCTCTTTTGGTGATGGGTGATTATAAACAACTACAAGTAGTCAAACAATATAGCTTCATGTAGGAGGAAAGACTTTGCCACTCCCATGGCCAAGCATCACTGCACTTAGTCATTATTTCTGGTTTTATTATTTTAATGATTAAGACAATACATATAAATAATACATTTGTAGCTTATTTATTGATGCATTCATCTACCCGCTATTTATTGTGCATAAACATGAAAAACATAAGGGTCAGCCAGATAGCTCAGCGGACTATGCGAGGACAGGGTTCCATCCCTGACCTGCCATGCTGGCCCCACCCCCAGGGCACACTGAGACAGAGACTGAGCCTGGGCAGGGTGGCACGCACCTGTCATTCTAGCACTTGGGAGGCTGCAAATGGGAGGGGCAGTACGAGTCCAGTCTGTGTGATGAGACTCAGTAGACCCTGCGCTAAATACATTTTTTTAAGAAAGTATTCTTATTATAATTAGAATGTTGCTCTGGATTAACTGGGGAAACGCTGGAACCACAGCGCCCTTCCGTGGTGCCATTTTAAGGCACACCCTGCTCATGTAACTTCTCACAGCTGCATATAAGCTCCATCACCTGACTGAGCAAATGTTCCTGCAGTTTCTCTGCAAGGTTACTCTGTTGATCTTTGTCCCATACAATGTTACTTGGAAAAGGCATTTTATATTTTGTGCATTGAAGGGCAGAACAATAATAACACAATACTTTCAAAACAGGGTTTAATTATTACTTTAGGTTTTTCTGTGTAGAATATGACTTGCCTATTATTCCTATTAATGAGTTTGTTTACTAAATCAAGTGTTGAATTAACTTTTTACTTTTATGTGTGTTGCAGTGCTAGAAATTTCCCTTTAAACTCTTACTGCTATGTCAACACAATTTGCTAAATTAAATTTTCTATCAATTTACTTACAAATTTCTTTAAAGTTTAATGAGACATCTCCTTTGAACCATATGCCATTTGTGAATGTGTTGTTTAATTTCCAAATATGTTTGATATTTAATGATTTATTCTTTATTAACATTCATTTTAATTATATTTTAATCTGAGAACATAGTATTTTTAAATTCCTTAAAATACGTGAATATGCATTTATTACTTGGAATTCAGTTTATTTTCATGAATATCTCATACAATATTGCAAAAAATGAGTATTAAGCCATGTGGGATGGACTATTTTGAAATGTAGCTCCCATATAATCGATCCTTTTGATTAAGTTTGTTTTGTCTTTCTGGATAATTAAACTTTTAATTTTTATGTAATGCAAGGGCTAGGCAGATGGCGCAGTAGAATAAGTGCTTCCCTGGCAAGTGCAAGGGCCTGAGTTCAATCCCCGGTTCCTCAGAAAAATAAACAAAAATTTATGTAATTCTCATAATTTTCGTTGCTCTGAATTTAACTTTGTAAGTTAAAAACTTTTTAAAATATTGTTGTAGTTAGTGCTAACCAGGTGTATCTTTCTTCACTCTTCCATCATTTTTTGCTGTATAACTTCTTTTCCACACATGGGCTTGTCATGACCAAAGAGTCCTACATCTTAACTAATTTTCAGTTCATAAAGATGTTACTTACATAAAGTAATTTGTTGCATTAATTCCTTCTTTAGTTTTCTTCTTTATATAGGCACTTCCTTCTGATCCATAATCATTTTTATTCTCACTGAAGAATTTTTTTCTACACTTTTAGTAGGTCAGATCTACTGACAATAAGCTCATGTTCTATTTTTGCTTGTTTGGTTGGTCGAGGTTGCATTCTTAGCTTGAAAAAAATATTTCTCCTTTTCTGCTTAAGAAGCAGAATTTCTGGATATGAAACCCTAGTTAGTGTGTTTCATCCTGAAGCAATTTTTTCCACCTTGCATATTTTCTGAGGACAAGCCAACTGTAAATCTTATCTTTCCTCTTTTATTATAAGTAAGGGTCTCCAGAGGCACACAATCCTAGCCTCTTATAAGACTGCTTTTCACTGTCAGCAATTTGAAAATCACATGTCTCTGCATCCTTTTGTTGTGGTTTGTTTCTATTTTGCTTTTGATATCACTGCTTGGTATTCACTGATCTTTCTCCATAGTTGTTGGGTGTTCACCATTAATTTCACAACATTGTTGGCCATTATTATTTCAAGTATCTCTTTGTTCTCTCGACTTTTAGTTGTGTCATACACGTATCTTTTTGACATGCCTCCAGGTATTCATTGACCTACGCCTAAGCTTGCTGATTCCCTCCAGGGATATGTGCCTTGTATTTCTCACAGTTGCCATCTCTCCACTTTTACTACCCAGATATTGTTACAAGAGTTCTACCAGAAACCTTTAACATGTTAATCATAGTTATTTTAAATTACTTGTCCTGATAATTGCCACATTCACGTGTTATCTTAATCTTGCTCTAATGCATGCTTTGTCTTTTCAGACAGTTTTTATTGTCTTTCAACACACATTGTAATTTTTTGTTGAAAGGTACACAGTGTACTTCAGATAATGGGAACTGAAACAAAGAGCTGTTAGTGTGAGGTTTATGAAAGCTGTTCAGGGTTCAGCTGTATTTAATTTTTGCTGTGCTTAAATAGTTTGAATGCTCTAGGTCTTTGTTCATTTGTTATTTTGTGTATATTTAATGTATTTTTTTCTGGGAAGGAGTTCCATGGAATGGAATAATATATATTATGTATGATATATATGAAATATATATATCATACATAATATATGTTATATATATATATATTTATTATATGTATATCATTTGTGTGTATATATATTTTTTCTTCCCATGATCTACTTCTAGTGTAATTGTGTTCTATTGCCTTAAAGTCTCACAAGAGCATCCTATTTGATTCCATTCTAGGTTATTTTAGCTCTTCTCATTTGTGTATTTTTTGTTTTTAAAGCAACTTTTATATTGTATTATTTTCTATTTAAAATTAAAACTTTTTAAAATTAGAAAATTTAATAACTTAATAAAGTAGTTCACTATATAACATTAAGATCAGTTTAAACATATTTATTTTTTCAAGCATCACTTCCTTTGTAACAGTACATGTTTGCAGTACATAAGGATTAAATTATCTAGGGGAGTTGACCTATGCACATTTGATCTCCTTGAAATACAAGTTACGTCAGCATTCCTGTTGCTGGTACACAGTAACCAACATGGGCAGATTGCAGGAGGAGAAGTTCAGCTTGGCTCACTGGCTCAGGGGATGCAGTCCATGGCTTTAACCCACAGCAAGATGGCAGCATGGAGTGGAGAAGTAAAGCTGCTGAGTTCATAGCAGCCAGGAAGCAGTGCAGAGGAGCAGCCCTTGAGAGAAAAGGTAGGAGGAACAGATACAGACCCCATGCTTACATCTCCACAAGCTACCCAGAGACACCCAGAAATGCACATCAGTAATCATCCATTGGCTCTCCAGACAATCAATTTAATAGTCTAACTTAGCTGTCATCTACAACATGATTTATCTAATCACCTTACTGTCCAAAAGTACCTCAGAATGTCATGCTCTGATTTAAGTGTAGCTGATTACTAACTGCTTAACCTTTCCACATATCTCTTTTGCCCCCATTTGTCCAGACTTTGGTAAGCAGCACTAATCTTCATTTCTATGTGATCAGTGTATTTAGATGCTACCTATGAGCTACATCACTTCACACTTGTCTTTCTGTGCCTGAGTTATTTCACCTAACGTAATGAGTAATGACCAGTGCTAGGAGTACTGACAGGCTTCCGTCCTGATGACTACTGAATGCTATTCGAATGTATGTGTCACATTTTCTTCATCCACTCATCTGCTGGTATACATTTAGCTTCCCCAATTTCTTAACTATTCTGATTCACTCTACAATATTTTGGGAGTACATGTGTCTATAATTTTGTTTTCAAAGATTTCAAATTTTTCCCAGAAGTGACATTGCTTGATCATGTGGTAGTTTTACTTTCAGTTGTTTGAAAAGCTTCTATAATGACTCTACTGAATTATATAAGCAAAAGTTGCAAGGTCTTCTTTGCTCCATATTGTCACCAATACTTGATAGCTTTAACTTTTAATGATACTCTTTGTATTGGAATAACATAATGTTTCATTTTGGTTTTGATTTTTCCCCCTATGGTTATTAATGTGAAGCATTTCTCACATAGCTATTGGCCAATATTTTGTCTTACTTTAAGAAATATCTATTTAGACTTTTGTTGAGTTTTAATCAGGTTATTATTTTGTTAATTTTATTAGTGCTGAGGTTTTAGAATTCTTTGAACAGTCTGGTTATCAACTTTAATTATATTTATAGTTTTTGATTTATTTTTATCATTCTACAAGTTGTTTCTTTACTCATGACTGTTTCTTTTCTTGTACAGAAACTTTTAGTGTGGTATAATCTTATTTATCTATTTTTAAATTTTTGTCTTTCCTGTTCATTCAGGACCTTATACAAAATAGCTGTCCACTGCAACATCCTGAAAGATTTCCTGTGTGTTTTCCCTCATATTTCCACATTTTATGATGTTACATTGAGATTCTTAACTGATTTTGAGTGTCACCATTTTATTCATTTTGTGTACAAGGAAGAAGTGTTTCTCTAAGGCATATGTAGTGTCTTTCTTGATCTTCACTCCTTTCCATGTCTTCAGTGTTCCTGATTTATTTCCTTGTTCAGAATTCTATGGAATGTTTTGCACACTTCCATGAGAGAGAAAACACTGAAGAATAACTCAGTTGGAAGTATTGTTGGAAAAAGAACAGGCAAGGTTCTTCTCTAAGATGCTTTCCCATTGTTATAGAAGACACAGTAGCTCTATTCTATAGTGATTCTTCCTAAGACACAGTCTGTGTGCATCTTTCTTGGTCAGTCCCTGTGAGACTAGTGGGGTTCCTGCAAATATAACTCATGACTACACAGTACTCATATGTACATGTGACTCTTTCAACCTTCTCACTGTCAAGCAAGTCCATTGTCAGCTTCTAGAAATGTATCATATTTATTATAAGTACAATTGCAATGTGCAGTTAATGTGACTTTTTTAATTCTATGCAGATCTCAAATTTCAATGTATAGGTCTAGATTATAGAATGAAGTTTTGTCTGTGACCTTACTTCTTTGAGAAACCAAAGAAATTTCTTGATTTTTCAATTTGTTTTGATTTTTTCTTAACACGGGGAGTTAAATAGCAGTAAGCTTAATCTGGAATTCTGTTTTATTTAAAATTAACAATTTTCTTTGATTTAAGATTATCCTTAGGTAATTTTATCCTGACATTCACATTCTGCTTACCATCTCTTTGGCTCTCAAACTTCTATCATTAATTACTAATAGAGCATTTTTCTTTAAAAGTTTAAGTATTTTTCTATATTCTTGACATTTAGACAGAGCCTGAATAAAATCAAATTATGTAGTGTTTGCCATGTGCTCTTTTCTGTGCATGGTAAGTGTTAAACAATGTTTCTCATTTTTGAGAACTATTGTCATGCACACACACACACATTTTCTATTCTTTATTTTATGTTTTCTTCTACTTTTTTAATGAGGACTTCTACCTCTAGACTGTTAATCTAAGCTACTCAGTACTCCTTACTCTATCATATTTCCTTTCCTTTTCGTTCAACCATCTTAAGGATTTTTTTTATTTTAAAGAAAAGAAAACTAAAATAAAACAATGATATAAAATTTGAAGCCAAGATTATAGATAAGAATGGTTAGTACGTTGCATATTGCCTTTTTCAAAGTATTTGTTCAGGGATGCCTGGATAGATCAGAAAACTAATGCCTACTTATGCAGATGCAGGGGCCGGGGCTCAGTACCTGGACCTGCAGTGTCAGTGCTGCACCCGGGGTGTGCTAAGACAGCAATTGAGACGGGGCGTGGAGCACACACCTGTAATCCCAGCACTTGGGAGGCTGTCAAGAGGAGGATCACTCCAAGTCTGATCTACATAGTGAGACCCTGTAGACCCTTTACTAAAAATATAGAAAAGCCAGAAGTACTTGTTCATATTATAATGAGCAGGCATGAAATTTGATGAAGCAAGATAGACATATACATTTCCTTTCAATAAGCTAAAAGCAATTAGTTCACACATGCTAAAGAATTCATTTTCTTAGAGGCTTCCTACCAAATTTTGAATTAAGGCTATCTTTGGATTTCCATGAATTCTTTTTTTTTTATGTTTCCCTCTTTTTCTATTTTTAAAAGTAAATTTGTAAGGTTTTTTTGTTTGTTTGTTTTTAGTAGGAAAGGGCCTATAGGGTGTTCGGGGTCTCACTACTAGATCAGACTCACAGTGACCTGCCTGTGTACAGCCGCCCAAGAGCTGGGATTACAGGCGCGTGCCGCCATGCCCAATTGCCAACTCAGCATGCCCCAAGGGCAGGGCCTGGCATGTCAGAACAGGGGATCGAAACCCCGGCCCTGAGCCTATTTGTAGGCACTTTAATCCACTGAGCTATTTCGCCAGCCCTTATTTCTGACATGTCCATTTCTTCTGTAGAAATGTTTCTATTTGATCTTCTTCTTGCTCATGATTTCATGTGCTGTTAATCTATCACACATGGTATTTTTAAGTTTGCTTCAGTACTAGTTGGAATACAAAAATGTGTCTTTATTATTAGCATTGAATAACTATATTTTCCAAATATATAGACAGAATTCCTATGTGTATTCTGTGTGCATTTCAAATACTTAAATGTTTAAAGACATGTACCTCAATATATTATATTATTCCAACATATCCAAGTCTGCTTGTATTTCCTCTGCAAATAAATATTTTATGAATGTCAGTGTAGCTTTACACACACACACACACACACACATACACACACACACACACACACACACACACACACACACACACACAACCAACAGTGTACATGAAACAGAACTCAATGAGACTGTGGCCTTCTCATGCCTTCCAGGACCACATCTCAATTCTTTCTCTGAAATGCCATGCTGTTGAACACATGGGCGTTGGTGGCCTGGCCAATGGGTGGATCCTAAGCAGGGCTTCCAGGGAGTGTCTCCGTGACTGCTCCTATTCGTACCCATTTCACAAGCTGGGACTGGGCTATGGCCTTCAGCATGAGCAGTGGCATCTTAGTTAGTTAGTTAATTAGTTAGTTATTTTTCTTTTTACCCTGATAGGTCCAGTTTAATTGGGCATCTTTAGCACAAAGTTATCAATATATCTTGCCTTTGATGCAGTTTTTCCTGACTACCCTGCCTGATTTTCTTAGTAGATGTAGTACTTAACTTTGGTTGCTCCCAGAATTTGCTTATGTTCAAAGCTTTGAAATTTACTGGTCTTTCTTTCTGAAGCCATAGTAGACGGTAGTTTTGGAGACTAAACCCAGAGGCTGCAATAGCTGTCTAAAGCATGTATTGTTTCCTGTCCTAGGTTTTGACAGTTATTCTCATTGCACAGACACAGAACAAAGGTGAGAAAGGGAGGTTGAGTGGAGAAAGTCAGGGCTGGCCAAATAGCTCAGTGGATTAATGCACCTGCAAGCAGGCGCAGGCGCGGGGTTTCAATCCCTGGGCCTGAGTGCTAGCTTCGCCCCCAGTGGGCAACACCTGTAAGCCCAGCTAATATATATATATATTATATATATATTAATATATATATATATATATATATATATATATATATATATATATATATAGCAGCATCACCCCACACAATACACAAACAAAACACAATATTAGAACTTGCAACTCCCTTATAGATGATTCCTACTCCATTTCAAATAATTATATATTTTCATAGTATAATTTTTTTAGCCAATTGAAGAAGAAAAATACTTTCTAATGAAATAATTTACATAGGACCAATTTCTTCAGTTTAATATATATACCAAATTCTAGGCTCTCAAGTGAAAGAAATTCAATCATACTGTACATGTGCATATACTGTTCTGTACTATACATACGAGTGCTTGATGACAAAATACTGACCACCAGGGAAAAGGGAGTGCCCTGCGGTGGTAACTGGTCTTACCTTTTAGTAAGACGGTCCAGAAATCAGGGGTCTTGGCCTCTCGTCTGTGTATACAGTGATCCCAGAGAGGATGAAGGAAGGGTGAGTCTCTGTTTGTCAGGTGGAAATTGGAAGCAAAGTTCATCATTTCAGGATGTCGCAAGACAATCTACATTTTTTTTCAAATAGAAAGGTAACCAACTAAATCTCAACCAAATTGTCTCCCAGAGAGAATTCTCACACAATGAAAAAGTTTGGTCTCACTAGCAGCTACATCTATCCTTTTATTGGAATTGATTATCTCCTTTTTATATGAGTGAAAGTTTTAAGTGTATCCCTGAATCGATTCACCCATGAAAGTACTTAATTCTACCAGACTGACTGAGCTTTTGAATTGCTATTGATCAATAAATGTTTGGATGAAATCAGTCACTTGAAATTATTTAGCCAAGTATTTATCTACCAAATTATATAGGATTAAACCTTAAATGACTTCATAAATTGCAGTTTTTCATGTTCAGTAATATTTATTGGTCTAGTAGACTATCAACTAAGGCTTTCTTTATATTTCCTTTAAAAACTTATTTAAATATAGATTTGGAATGGGCAAATAATTTGTATAAATGAACTGCATATGTTGCAGGGTAATAATCAGCTTCTCTTCTGGATGGTTAACAATATAATTTCCTTTTTAAAAATACAGTGCATGTTCTGCTCCATAGTACAGTGTATTTATTATGACAGAGAAATGGAGTAAGAATATTAAAGCAATACTTTGAATATTGTTTAGCAAAAGACATACTAAGTACATTTCTCTTTTTCTTTTCTCTCTCTCTTTTTTTTTTTTGGTGGTACCAGGGATTGAACTCAGGACCTTGTGCTTGCCAGGCAAGTATTTATTCCACTGAGCTATCTCCCTGACCCAAAAGATATATTAAGATGCAATGAACTTCTTCTATTTTAAAAACTAATACAGAGAGAAAGACAAAACCTGAAAGTAATAATAGACACTAGCATGTATATACTGCTTACAGAACAATAACCACTACATTAGTCTCTATAAGTGCATAAAGAAATTATAATCATATGTATTAAATATACTCATGAATGCAAATAATATAAACAAACATCAATCATGTCTAAACATTTCCAGTTTGCAAGTGACAACTTTAAAACTTAAGGTACCTAAGAAATGGGCTGATAAACACCTATTTTGCTGCTGCTATCAAGAATGAATCTTCCTGATTCCAGATCCCAATTGGCCCTTTTCTAAGTCTTATTTTCTTTTTATATATAGCCATACACGTGCTAAAATGGGGTATGACTCAGTCCTATCTGATGTCAGAGGCAGACAGCGAGAAAGCACTGACAGTTAACACGAAGAGCTACATCGTGCATTACCACCCTAAACTAAGAAAAGAGAAAGTAAGAAAAGTATAAAATATTAAATTGCTTCATTGATGAAATGAAGAGACACATTTACTCTTTCAGGAGAGTGTAAAGAAATGGGTAATTCTTTTTTAAGCCAAGTAGGCCTGAGCAGGCCACAAAAACATCTTATGCATACTTCTGAGACCAAGTTAACTGCAATTCTAGCATGCATGTGAGCTAAACAAACATCTTTTCTTTTTTTTTTAATTTATTTTTATTTTATTAAAATGTAAATGTCAATCAGACAGTTTCAAGACACCTTAACCATACTGATTCGATGAGTTAATACATTGCAAACTGTTTTCATAACATTTTGGTATTGTACAAGATGCATACATGATATTATATTTACAGATATTATTTTAGCAGATATCTCTTATCAGTGAATTAAGAGTGTAGCTGCTTATTTATCTTATTTTTTATACCTGAATTATATCAAAAATTCAATAATTATTTACCTAGTAGATGACCATAGTACTAAAAGCCGACATAATATCCTGTCCAACCACCATTAGTGCAGATCTTGCCTCTCATAGAATTATGTAGACGCACAGCGTTATCTATCCCAACTGTACTGTCTATACACACACATCTTGATTTTTTCTTTCTACACCCCTTCCTTTGTCTACACCTGTCAAAGGTGGGCACTCCATTGACATTCAACTACCTTAGGTGCTTGAACTCGACACCACAATCCAACACAGTCCAGCATTCTGCAACCATAGTGAGTTATTCAAAGAAATTGTCGACCATATCCATTTACAGCCCAGTTTAATATTCTTTTCTTTCTGAAGAGATGTATGAGTAAAATTGGAGGAATTGTATTGTCATTAGTAATATGACAAAATGAATATTTTATGTATTTTCCATGTGAGGAAAAAAATCAAAATATTGGAAATTTGCCTCAGAAAGCCCCACAGAAGCTGTGTAGGATTTGCACAAAGATTATTGAGGAGAAAGCCTCCAAAACAAGAACAGGAAGGGTAAAGCATGAGAAAAATGATGTCTGAAAAGTTTATTATCCATAATACACCCTACATATGACACAATGTTTCCTGAATAAACAATTGTTTATTAGATCTTTAAAACTGTATTTTGGAAAATAATATGAGCTCAGAGATAACATAAAGCTAAGAAATAAAAGTTTAACAAGATGGCTCTAACATGTTGTCCTCCATTACAACTTCTTTACCCTAAAATGATCAGGAAAAATAATTAACACTTAAAGAATGAAATAAGATAGGAGCAGACAGAGACAAAGAGCAGAAACTGAAGATGTAGCTCCCTTTACCATGTTTTCCATGTTATGACAGGCCATAGCTTTAATACATATAAAACTGATAAGATGTTACAGAATTGTAATTGTTTCTGAAGGACTACATTATGTTTTCATAAGATTCGCCTTGCAAGATGTTTAAATTAGGTTGAACATATTTATCTCCACAAACATTTGTCTTATGGTTAAAAACCTCAATGCCCTTCCTCCTGGGTTTTTAAAATGTACATTACATTAATGTTACCTATAGTTACCCTAGGGTGCAACAGAATAATAAGAAACTTCTTGCTGATTTCAAAATGTAGCTCATTGTGTATTAATCAATTTTCGTATTTTTTCCCACTCCAGACCCCTCTAGCACCTGTTAACTATTATGTCACCTTTAACTCCTATAGCACTGATGTCTTTGCATTCCACATGTGAATGGAACATTCATTGCTATTGTACTTAGCACAATAATTTCCAGTTTCATCCATGTTGCTGCAAAAGGAGAGGATTTCACTCTTTCCATGGTTAAGTAGGATTGCATTGTGCGTATATACTCTTCCGTATTTTATTCATCCATTCATCAATCAACAGAGGCTAATGTTGTTTCCCATTTCTCAACCATTTGAATAGATCTGTAATTAACACAGGAGTGCAGATGTCTCCATAATTTACTGATTTAATTTCCTCTGGATATGTGCCTTGCAGAGGGATTGATGGAGCATATGTGATATTTATATTTTTAATTTTTGAGGACATTCTATTCTGTTGCCCATGCTGGCTAAGTTAACTGAGTAACTGAACAACAATGTGCAAAGTTGAGAGAAACTTTAACTGGGATTAGGTTTTGAGAATTATATATGACTAAGTATTTTAATTTCTTAAATGAGAGATGTTTAGATATTTAAAATTGCTAGAGAAAATTTCATCATCTGAGTTTTCAGAAAATTCAGAAGTTTTGTTCAAAACTTCGTCCAAATGATGAGGGTGAAGTGGTTGTATATATTTATTTTAAAATATTAATGCAGGTTGGAGTAGAACACAGTTGTTTATTATTGCATTCTACAATTCCATTTGGTCCCATCTCACCTCAATATAAGTGAGTCATCTATCTCCTTTGTGAAAATTAATGCATACATATCACACATATTAATCATTGAGATGAATACTGAAGAACATGTTGGTTATCCAAGTTTTTCTTGGAAACAGAACATGTAAACTTGTAAAATTCTTGTTTTGATAGGGAACATAGATCATACAAGTAAATAGGGGTCACTGGGAGCTAGAGCAGTAAAAATGGAAAAGCATAAACTATAGAAAAAGACATGTAAGTAGAGGCTAAAAACATTGATCTTGTAGGCTTATCACAGAATTTTTTCTAATAAATAAGGAATGAAAACTATCAGGATTGTATATACCCGATAGCTTAACATAATCGATATATTGTTTCCTCCCTCCTAACTGAAAGGACTATCAGGAGTAGAACTAAAAGAAAAGCCCAAAATATTTCTCGTTTTAGAGACTTTCTTTTCTTCTTGCCATTAATTAGCTTAAAGTGATGGTCTCAAATTACAGCATGTTCAAAGATCTTTCTAATCCCTTGATCATTTTAACAAATATCACCCTGTGGATATTGGCAATTAAAAATGCAATTACTGTGTTTGTTGTGACAAAATTAAATGCTGGCCCTTACATCTTTTGTTATTTTCTAATTTTCACTTACCCATTAATAGTATAAAATTAATATGTAAAGAAAGTTTATAAAAAAGAAGTATAGGAAGGATGAGGTTAATATTATTCTGTTCTTGTAACCATCTTCTTTAACATAATAAACTAGAATTAATTTTTGGAAGTGAAAGAGAACTCTGCTATTTCCAGAACTTAGGAGATTTAGCGAATGAAGAGGGTGGTATTTGAAGAGTAGAAATAAAAATATGGCCTGTCTTGGGAGATTTTCCAGAGGAGATCCTTAGAATACAAGTTACATATGTCAAATACATTGATAAGTTTGGGAGTTGTTAAAAATAGAGTATTGCTACAATGCAGCCTAATAGTTTAAGTACATTAATTGTTATAGGAAAGAACAAAGTCCATTGTTCCCAGATGTTATATCAAACCTTCTAATTTTTGTTTAATCTATATAATCAGGCCTTTAAATGTACGGCATTTATTTAAAGCATATCTAATCTGCAAAAATGTAGAGGGTGTTAAATCACTGAGATGCCTATTTGTCATTGCTGAGGAAAAAATAAACTAATAGAAGGAGGATTCCCAACATACCATTAGAAATAAATCCACAAATTCAATTAAATTCTCAGGTCATACAAAGCATAATCAATTCACCAGTAATGATATAACACCATTTTGTGAATATGATTTCATTTCTCACAATAATGAAAATCCTAGTGAACATAGATATGGTGCATAGCTGAAGTCATTGGGAAGGTAGTTTTAAATAATGTGTAATAAATTAAGAGATACATTTTAATTAAAATATTATAAAATTAACATTCAAAGTACATACATATATACTATGCACTTGTACGCTTTACTACCAATATCTTATGGTGTACAATATAAAATTTACAGTAAATTTTCATTAAATTCAATGAGGTATTTTATTATTCATGATAAAATTGTGACTTTAAAAAAGAGATCAGATATATATATATATATATATATATATACCTATAAAGAAAATGACATTGTCCGGCGCTGCTCCCGTCCCGCGGAAGAAGACACTTAGGCACTCTGAAGCGGGTTCAACAAGCCTTTATGGATCGGAATGCAAGCCTCTATATGCGTCCGCTAGCAGCGGCGTCCAACGTGCAAGCAACAACGGATTTCCTGGTATAGCAGACTATATAGATTTTACAGACCAATCACAATCATACACGTGTTCAGATGTCATTGGTAGGATCATAAAAACGGCGGGCTTTTCCCTGGATAGGAGGAGCCCAGGCACGGCAACAAGAACCAGAAGCCGGATGTAAGCGCC